>OZ019972.1:35250316-35332816 GCA_963970395.1 Ephialtes manifestator
TGTGTTATTCTCATTACAAAATAATTTGGGATATAATAAAAATATTTATATTTAGTTTTTGGTCAAAAGCAAATTAGATTTTTATGCTGTACTATAAATTTTCCAAAATCAGTATCTAACATAAATTTACTAAGAATTTCAATTTGTTCCAATTGTTAGTATAAATTATTTTATTCAATATACTCCAAATTTTCATTGTGTTATTCTCATTACAAAATTAATTTGTGATATAATAAAAATATTTATATTTAGTTTTTGGTCAAAAACAAATTAGATTTTTATGCTGTACTATAAATTTTCAGAAATCAGTATCTAATATAAATTTACTAAGAATTTCCATTTGTTCCAATTGTTAGTATAAATTATTTTATTCAATATACTCCAAATTTTCATTGTTTTATTCTTATTACAAAATTAATTTGTGATAATAAAAACATTTATATTTAGTTTTTGGTAAAAAACAAATTAGATTTTTATGCTGTACTATAAATTTTCCAAAATCAGTATCTAATATAAATTTACTAAGAATTTCAATTTGTTCCAATTGTTGGTATAAATTATTTTATTCAATATACTCCAAATTTTCATTGTTTTATTATCATTACAAAATTAATTTGCGATATAATAAAAATATTTATATTTAGTTTTTGGTCAAAAACAAATTAGATTTTTATGCTGTACTATAAATTTTCAAAAATCAGTATCTAATATAAATTTACTAAGAATTTCCATTTGTTCCAATTGTTAGTATTAATTATTTTATTCAATATACTCAAAATTTTCATTGTATTATTCGCATTACAAAATTAATTTGTGATATAATAAAAATATTTATATTTAGTTTTTGGTCAAAAACAAATTAGATTTTTATGCTGTACTATAAATTCTCAAAAATCAGTATCTAATATAAATTTACTAAGAATTTCCATTTGTTCCAATTGTTAGTATAAATTATTTTATTCAATATACTCCAAATTTTCATTGTTTTATTCTCATTACAAAATTAATTTGTGATAATAAAAACATTTATATTTAGTTTCTGGTCAAAAGAAAATTAGATTTGTATGCTGTACTATAAATTTTCAAAAATCAGCATCTAATATAAATTTACTAAGAACTTCAATTTGTTCCAATTGTTGGTATAAATTATTTTATTCAATATACTCCAAACTTTCATTGTATTATTCTCAATACAAAATTAATTTGTGATATAATAAAAATATTTATATTTAGTTTTTGGTCAAAAACAAATTAGATTTTTATGCTGTACTATAAATTTTCCAAAATCAGTATCTAATATAAATTTACTAAGAATTTCAATTTGTTCCAATTGTTAGTATAAATTATTTTATTCAATATACTCCAAATTTTCATTGTATTATTCTCATTACAAAATTAATTTGTGATATAATAAAAATATTGATATTTAGTTTCTGGTCAAAAGCAAATTAGATTTTTATGCTGTACTATAAATTTTCCAAAATCAGTATCTAATATAAATTTACTAAGAATTTCCATTTGTTCCAATTGTTAGTATAAATCATTTTATTCAATATACTCCGCATTTTCATTGTATTATTTTCATTACAAAATTAATTTGCGATATAATAAAAATATTTATATTTAGTTTTTGGTAAAAAACGAATTAGATTTTTATGCTATACTATACATTTTCAAAAATCAGTATCTAATATAAATTTACTAAGAATTTCCATTTGTTCCAATTGTTAGTATAAATTATTTTATTCAATATACTCCGCATTTTCATTGTATTATTATCATTACAAAATTAATTTGTGATATAATAAAAATATTTATATTTACTTTTTGATCAAAAGCAAATTAGATTTTTATATTTTACTATAAATTTTAAAAAATCAGTATCAAATATAAATTCACTAAGAATTTCCACCAAACTTTTATATTAAATTATATGTATCAGATAATAAAAACTTCTAGTATCAGTGCATAAAATTTGCAAATATTCTCAACAATGTAATTTTAATAATGAAAATTATTGCTGTCTAATTTTTACTAATAAAATAATAATAAAAATATTGGAACTAACCATCGTCTCCCGTGGCAAGAATTTCGCTGGATGGTGAAAATCTTACGACATTTACTGCTTTCTGATGTCGTTCTAGATCTGCTACGCATATTATACTTGCAGAACCATTTTCGCTAACTGTGAGATGCCAAATCTATATAATATTTAAAAACAGGCCTTTAGTTTTTACATAAAATTAATTATTTATCTATATACATTATAAATCTAAAAAATACACTTACAAAAAAAATAAACTTATTATTAAATAATTATTTGCTGAGTAAAAAAAAAATAAATAGTACATAAAATAAGTAATTATCAAGATTTATAATAATTATAAAAAATATATATTGGTCTATATAATAGCGGCAAAATATTATAATGTATTTAAGGGATTGATATTTTTGCAATAATTACCAGAACGTGTGAATCGGCTCCTCCAGTAGCTAAACGCCAAAAATTATCTCCAGCCTTATAACTTTCCGGTGTTTTCGTTTGTATATCGATACTCAAAACTGGATCACGATTGTGCCACGATATTTCGGGTATTGTGCACTTCATGATCGTCGATTAATCTTAACACTTTACTTCGATTTTTAACGAGAATCGAAAGTACGATTAAAAAAATATATAGTATGTATAACCTGCTTCGATCACTCGTTAACAAGTAAATAATACTGTAGCTTCCCGCGAAATCTGTCGAAACTCTAGTGTTCATGCGCGAAATCTTCGATAAAACAATGAGAAGACGTGCTGCGATGGTAATTTTCGGAAAAACTACTCAGTCGGTAACAAAAACTGTAATATTTTTATCGGCCACGGTTGATTTGTCCAATTCAAGTCGAAAAGTCCCCGTAAAAAATTGCGAAAACAACACTTTCGCATTTTATCCAAAGAAGATAATTAATTTGTTATTGAATCAATTTCTTTAAAGATTTAAGGCAAAGATTAAATCAAAAGTTTGCCAAACATCTAAATTATTCATTGTTGTCTTGAGATATTAAAAATTATTTTAAAAAAATAGTAATTCCCGAATTTTTGGGGTGAAATTAATACAAATTTATTTGAAATGAAAGATATTGTAATAGAAAACTGTAAAATTGGGGATACCATATTAAATAAGAACCTGTTGGCAATGTAGAGGAGGTGGAGAAGATTTTATATCATCTTAATCGATGGATAAAAATTTAATTGGCTTTGAAACTAAAATACCGTGACTAAAACTTAACAATCCGTGAAAAAAAGATTTTTTTAAAAACTATCTTCACAATAAAATTAATCGGTCGATCATGAAGAGCCCTATTTTATCTGCAGTCGGTAATTACCGACACATGAACGATCAAACGATGTGCTGCGATGGTAATTTTCAGAAATACTACTCGGTCGGTAATAAGAACTAATATTTTTTTTCGGCCAAAGTTTATTTGTCCAATTGAAGTCGAAAAAATCCCGCCAGACATTGCGAAGAATCTTATGTCATCTTAATCGATGGATAAAAATTTAATTGGCTTTTAAACTAAAATACCATGATTAAAACATAACAATCTAAGAGAAAAAGATTTATTTCTAGTCTCTCCATCCTCACAATAAAATTAATCAGCCGATCATGAAGAACCTTATCTGCCGTCGGTAATTACCGACACATGGATAATTGTGTTTTTCATTGAAGAATTTACCATCAGTCGGTACAGATGGTATTTAAAAAAAATAAAATATCATTGAATACCGACAACAGGTTTATTACGTTAAGTAGTTTTCTGTAAATTATTAAGGTGAAATTCAAATTTTTTTCAGCGAATTTGTTCTCAGGTCTAAAAATTGAAAAATCTGTACGATCTTGGATTTCTCCATCGGTGGAGTTGGATATTATCCAGGGAAGGAATTATTAGTGCCAAGTGATAATTCTCATCTCGTTTCCCATGCCATATAATACACTCTGTATATGTACCTACGAGAATGCGATCGATCGGATGATAGTTCGAGTTACGATTCAGCATCTTCCTCGATGGGCTGCATGTAACAGCCGCACAAGGGAAAACGATTCGATCGATTCGTGAACAGCTTTGCCGCCGCTAATTTGGATTTATGTTCACATTCGCACGTCGAACACCAACCGAGCGGCTGTTTGCTCTATGTTCTTCCGAACGCGGAATTGAGGTGATTGCCTGCAGGATTTTCATGCAGGCATTTTTTTAATCCCTGTTTACAGAAATTTTAGCACGTGGATCTCATCTTCGCAAGACGTGATGTTTTCTCCAGATTGGACAGATTTTTTTTCATGATTAAGTCCATTTGTACTATACAATAAAATATTTATATCGATAAATAAAAAATGGGAGTTTCTATAAAAACTGATGCAATCGGTTTGTAATGTTATAACTTAGTTAATGATTCACGGGCGTTTGAGGTAAAATAAGAAAATATTTATTGAACTTTTTTTTTAATTTAATGTAAACATTTGTTTATAAACTAAAACATGTGACGTTCGCAGCCGAGTCGATCAACGTTGCAATTTCAACATGTAATTATTTTTTGCACTTGTTAGAAAAAATGTGGTGCAGTGTAATTACAACCCACGATGACTTTCGATCATTATTGCACAATATACTATTTTTGTAACACAAAAAGTTCGCTGTATTTAAGAAGCCAACTTTCGATCTTTGTTGAAAAAATTCTTATTCATTTCATTAAATCATCGGTGATTAATTGTAATCAGCGTGTAGCCAATGTATCACCGTAAAATCGTGCTTAAGAATATAGAGAAACATAGGCTTGAGTCGTGACTGATTTTCCAGCGCTATCGAGTGAGAAATCGAGGACGATTATTAATTTAGTTTGTTGATTTTATAAGACTAATTAAATTTAAAGGTTAACTCAATTTATTTTCTTCTAAAAAAATATTGTTTTAAATGATTCTATAAGTCTAATTAAATTTAAAGGATTACCCTAGTGGGTTCGACCATCGTGGTTTCAGGTTGAAATTACCGCAAAAAACCGCAAAAACCACTGAGCGTTTGTTTTTTTTTCGTATCGTCGGTGGTTTTGCTGTTTCGATCACCGCAAAAACACCGATGTCAATTTCGAAAAATCTCAAAATTTCGTAATGTTTTGTAATTTGTATAAATAACGGTAGAAATTACGGCTCGACGGAATATTCAGTGCGATGGTAATCCGCGGAATCCGTCTTGCCACTGATAAAAAACAGTAAAAATGACCCAAGTCAGTAAATGGGCGGACGATAACTTACGATCGTCCGTACTTATACACAGAACGGCGAACTCACTTGCGAGAAACGTTTTCGCTCGGTCGCCACCTAGCGGAGTAACTTCGGGTGCACGCGCAGCTAGATGGCAAACGACATTAAACGTTTCTCGCAAGCGATTGTTCAGATTAAGGAGATTGGAGCGCTCCACACTAGTCAAATCAGTTCTAAATTTTTAAAAGCGTTTTTACAATTTCAGATGGTTTAATAATCTGTTCCAAGGTGTTAATCACATAGCAGCATTAGTTCTTGATATTCAAATACATTCATAGCTGTCATATGAACAGTAAATCGATCAATATCTCCAAATTTCCGATGTCATGTTTTTTCATTCAGTTTTGTAAAAGGGTTAACCGTAATATCAGTCCGATTTTGACGAAACATAGCTCATTTTGATCAGTGGAAGATCCTTAATCGATTGACCGTCCGGATTTTCTATAGTATCAGGCGTTCAAAAGTTACAGCCATTTGTATCCTTGATGTTAGGTTATGACAGGATAAACAAACGGTTGTATCTTTTGAACTACTAATACGATTTTAAAAAATAGACGGCCAATCGATAGAATATCTTTTAGTAAACAAAATGAGCTATTGGTCGTCATAATCGGACTGATATTACGATTTACCCTTTCAAAAAACTGGATGAAAAAACATAACATCGGAAATTTGCAGATATTGATCGATTTACTGTTGATATCAAGTAAATCAATTAATCTGTTCCAAGGTGTTAATCACATAGCAGCATTAGTTATTGATATTCAAATACATTCACAGCTGTCATATGAACAGTAAATCGATCAATATCTCCATATTTCCGATGTCATGTTTTTTCATCCAGTTTTGTAAAAGGCTAAACCGTAATATCAGTCCGATTATGACGAAATATATCTCATTTTGATCAGTGAAAGATCCTTAATCGATTGACCGTCCGGATTTTCTATAGTATCAGGCGTTCAAAAGTTACAGCCATTTGTATACTTGATGTTAGGTTATGATAGGATAAACAATCGGTTGTATCTTTTGAACTACTAATACGATTTAAAAAAATAGACGGCCAATCGATAGAATATCTTTTAGTAAACAAAATGAGCTATTGGTCGTCATAATCGGACTGATATTACGGTTTACCCTTTTAAAAAACTGGATGAAAAAACATAACATCGGAAATTTGCAGATATCGATCGATTTACTGTTGATATCACAGCTGTGAATGTAATTGAATATCAAGAACTAATGCTGCTATGTGATTTTTAAAATTTAGCACTGATTTGACTAGTGTGGGGCGTTCCAACCTCCTTAACTAAATAACGTTAGTTTCCAATGGGATACATTTTCGTTCAGTTTTTTCCAAGAATAATCTATAATTTTTTGTCAATTTTGATGAGTGATGGCTCATTCTCTTTCTTAAAAGATGCTCTACAAATTGACCGTATGGATATTTGATATTATTGCTCGTTTAATAATTATAGCCTGTTGTTTAACAAAAATCAAAATACTTTCATAAACACCTAGCAATAATCATGAAACGATCGATAATATCAAATTTCCAGCTCAATTTGTAGAGCATCTTTTACGAAAGAGAATGAACCATCACTCATCAAAATTGGCTAAAAATTATAGATTATTCTTAGAAAAAACTTAACGAAAATGTATCCCATCGCAAAGTAACATTAATCAAGTAATCTTTATGCATTTTCGTCACTATTATGTATTATTACTATTAATGCATCAAATAACTACAGTTATTTGTTGATATCAATGCATCAAATAACTACAGTTATTTGATGCATTGAACTTTAATGAAATAATTACAAAAACTTTGCACTGATTTGATTAGTGTGAAACAGCCGAAGATCCTTAAGGGGATGCTGGAGTAGATTTTTTTACCGACTTTGGTCGGTAAAAATAGGCGATTTCGTAGTTTACACTATTCATCGAAAATATGCTACAAATATACTTCAAATTTTGCAGGGATGTAATAAAAACATTCATGCCTGGGTGTCCGGTCGAATTACTGTTCAAAACATACAAGAAATGTAAGAAATTGTATATTACTGAACCTCTCAAAAAACAATATGGCCGCTCGATATGTCAACAGGTCCTTTGAGGTAAGATACAAACGTTTCTGGAACTCACATGTGTTAAATCAGACCGGACACCCATTCTTTGATTATTCCTGAACCTTTCAAAACCGTCGGAATGTCGATTACACAAACCAAATCCACGAATTGGGTATACTACGATTGCAAAGACTGTTTGCTTTTCGCACAGGTTCAGAGCTGATAAAGAGCATGAATATAGTTCCGTTATTAGGAGACAGGTGGCGCTGTTTACTTTTAGCAAAAGCTCCGAGCCTCTGCAATGCGACCGTAGTATACACAGAACATAGAATATTTAGAATACATAGAATATTTAGAAATCATCACCGAATTGACGTCCGGTCTGATTTTCCATATCTAATTTCCAGAAACAATTATATCGTACAGCAAAGGTCTGTTGACATATGGTGTGCGGCCATTTTGCTTTCGGTATCTTTTGCCAAAAGTAAGTAGACTGCTCGACCAGTGTTGCCAACTCAAAAACTCGACGCGTCACTGACCGACGTTGAAAACGTCACTGTTTCAGAACCGAAGTCACTAGCAGTGTTGCCAACTCAAAAACTCGACGCGTCACTGACCGACGTTGAAAACGTCACTGTTTCAGAACCGAAGTCACTAGACCCTTTTTCGAGGCCATTTTTAAAAAACGAAATAACTCAAGAACGGTTTTAGCATAGCAGTTGATGTATTTCTTACACACGGAAATACTTAAACCTCGCATCGAGCTAGCGTAGGAAAGAAGAACTTTGTACTTCCAATTTGGAATCTGTAATAACACGGGAACATAACCTATAAATATAATCATACCGCAGTAAGTAATACATCGTGTTCCCATGTTCCATATACGACCAATGTATAAACACGCATTTTTCAATACGTACCAATTCAAATAGAATTGAAAAACCGAAGAGGCGAAGTATATATTATTTCATCGGGCAAAAATTTTATAATTGCTATGAATCGACTGATCGTTCGAGCTTATGCGGTACTTTGCATAGCGCAAGATGGCAACTTCAAGAAAATGTCCTGTTGGTACTCAAAGAACGGCACGAATTGACTAGGTACAGCAAAAAAAACGTCGCGTCACTAGAAGTCAATGCATCGGGTTGAAAGTCACCAGTTTAGGTACCGGTCATAAACGAAAAAAAATTGTCACCGTAGGAGGGTCTGAAGGTACTAAATCTGGTGACAAAGTCACTAAATTGGCAACGCTGTGCTCGACGCCACCTGTGTCCTAATCGGGAAACTTACCGACCAAAGTCTGAATCAAAATCTACTCCAGCATCCCCTTAACAACACAGAGGAAAAAGTCGTGACTGATTTTTATCGCTATCGAGTGAGAACCGAGAGCGAAACAATCGTCGTAGGTATCACCGAATATAATTCGCCGGATTGGATGGAATAAATGCTGGGGCATAATGAAAGGATAAATTACGGAACCTTTGGTGGTGCATATGGTGTTTGCAGTTAACCACACTTTTGCTCTACGTTTCTCCTTTTTTCTCCCCCTCTTCTTTTCCTCTCTAACTTTGTCGTTTCGCGCCCGCATCGACTCCTCTTACGAGGCGGCAATAAATTCCCTGTTGCGTATAGATAGACGTATGTATACTCCTACGTATACTATATATTTACCTGGCAATTAGTTTCACGGAGAATGTTGTTGTCCTTGGTCAAACAGGCGAGCACGCGCGATTCTTCTTATACTATAAGAGCAGTGTTATATCCTTACTATAGTGTGCCTTGCTTCGAACCAAGAACTATTGTCTCGTTGCCACCGCCGCCATAATCACAACACGTATACAACCAACGAATAGCGCGAACTTACGCGACTATCGAGCGTCGAGCGTGACAAAATTCTCGCAAACGTTGACTCTTTCACTGAACCAATACTGTTAATTATTCATAGAAATCTATTCTTATTCCGAATAACGGAAGAATCACACTCATATTTATGCAACTAAAAATAGTGAATAGATTTTATTAAATTGACAATTCGTTGAATTTATTGGGAATTGAATTTTTTTTTTTGTTTAAAAATAGAGAATAGATTCTATTAAATTTACAATTCGTTTAATTTATTGGGAATATGAATTTTTTTTTTGTCAAAAATAGAGAATAGATTCTATTAAATTGACAATTCGTTTAATTTATTGGGAATATGAATGTTTTTTTTTTTTTGTTAAAATTTTGTTTAATTATGCACGTGGCCCTGGAGGTTTTTTTTGGGTTTAAGAATACATTTTAGAAATGGGTTAATGGAATTTACCAGAATATATTTGTTTTAAATATTTTGGGGTAAAATTCAATTGATTTTTTACGATAATGGTACAGAAAAACGATTAATAACTAGTTTGAAGAAAAAAAAATTGTTAAACAAATTTGAGTATATAAATTATATTATATTCATAGAAATCTATTCTTATTCCGAATAAGGAATAACGGAAGAATCACGCTCACATTTGTGCAACTAAAAATAGAGAATAGATTCTATTAAATTGACAATTCGTTTAATTTATTCGGAATATGAATGTTTTTTTGGTTAGAATTTAGTTTAGATACGCACGCGACTTTAGAGTAGTGGGATTTTTTTTGTTGAGTTTAAGAATACATTTTAAAAATGGGTAAATAGAATTTGACAGAATATATTTGTTTTAAATGTTTTGGGGTAAAATTCAATGGATTTAATTTTTTTTATTGAGTTTGTAGGGTAATGGTACAGAAAAATGATTAATAAATAGTTTAAAGAAAAAAAAATTGTTAAACAAATTTGAGTATATAAATTATATTATATTCATAGAAATCTATTCTTATTCCGAATAAGGAATAACGGAAGAATCACGCTCACATTTGTGCAACTAAAAATAGAGAATAGATTCTATTAAATTGACAATTCGTTTAATTTATTCGGAATATGAATGTTTTTTTGGTTAGAATTTAGTTTAGATACGCACGCGACTTTAGAGTAGGGGGATTTTTTTTGTTGAGTTTAAGAATACATTTTAAAAATGGGTTAATGGAATTTGACAGAATATATTTGTTTTAAATGTTTTGGGGTTGAATTCAATGGATTTAATTTTTTAATTGATTTTGTACGATAATGGTACAGAAAAACGATTAATAAATAGTTTGAAGAAAAAAAAATTGATAAACAAATTTGAGTATACAAATTATATTATATTCAAAGAAATCTATTCTTATTCCGAATAACGGAAGAATCACGCTCATATTTATGCAACTAAAAATAGAGAATAGATTCTATTAAATTGACAATTCGTTGAATTTATTGGGAATATGCATGTTTTTTTGGTTAGAATTTAGTTTAGATACGCACGCGACTTTAGGGTAGGGGGATTTTTTTGTTGAGTCTAATAATACATTTTAAAAATTGGTCAATGGAATTTAACAGAATATATTTGTTTTGGGGTAAAATTCAATGGATTTAATTTTTTTAAAAATTTTTCGTATGATAATGGTACAGAAAAATGATTAATAAATGATTTGAAGAAAAAAAGAAAAAATGTTAAACAAATTTGAGTGGGAAAATTATTTTTTTTCTAAGATTTTTATTTTAGGCCATTCGTCACTGCGTGACATTAGTTTCTGGATTTAACTTTTCGGAGATTATGGTCCTGAAATTTCAGTATAAAAAACAATAATAATAAAATTCATCAAGTTCATGCAATGTTATAAATATTTTAGAACATATGGCTTGAAAATATAATTCAAAAATTTTAATTTAGTTATTGCAAGAGCTTATTTGTAATGAATAAAATTTCAATTGCATCTCAATCTTATAGATTATCAATTCTCACGAATTGAATTATACATACAACTAAATATTGTTTTTTATATTATTAAAAAATTGGAGTTCAGAAATATTTCTCAAGTTCGACCAAAAAAATGGTCAATAAAAAGAAATGAAAATTTTTCATTCATGCAATTGGCATATTTTCATAATTAATTATTACGCATCAATTATACATATAATTAGTGTCTCAAAAATAGTTTTATTCAAATAGTTATTTTGAATCGAAAAAGAACCTTTTAAGTAAAAGAATTTTTTTTTTCCTTGCATAAAGACCAGAAACTATATATTGGATTTCCAGTTTTTATTAATTCGGTGAATTAGAAACGCCGAAAAAAATCTTTTAAGTAAAAGATTTTTTTTTCCTTGCACAAATACCAGAAACAATATATTGGATTTCCAATTATTATTAATTCGGTACATCAGAACCGCTGAAAAAAAATACCTTCTAATTAAAGGAATTATTTATTTTTCCTTGCACAAATACCAGAAAAAATATATTGGGTTTCCAATTTTTATTAATTCGGTGCATCAGAAACGCCGAAAAAAAACCTTTTAATTAAAAGAATTTTTTTTCCTTGCACAAATACCAGAAACAATATATTGGATTTCCAGTTTTTATTAATTTGGTACATCAAAACCGCTAAAAAAAAAAATACCTTCTAATTAAAGAAATTATTTTTTTTCCTTGCACAAATACCAGAAAAAATATATTGGATTTCCAGTTTTTATTAATTCGGTGCATCAGAACCGCTGAAAAAAATACCTTCTAATTAAAGGAATTATTTTTTTTTCCTCGCACAAATACCAGAAGAAATATATTGGGTTTCCAGTTTTTATTAATTTGGTACATCAGAACCGCTGGAAAAAAATACCTTCTAATTAAAGGAATTATTTTTTTTCCTTGCACAAATTCCAGAAAAAATATATTGGATTTCCAGTTTTTATTAATTCGGTGCATCAGAATCGCTGAAATTATTTCTAACCCTCCAGTTTGTGAGGGATTACATTTTATCGAAGTTTTAAGTAATTCGAGCGTAGCTGGTTAACCTTCGGATTTGTATCGCCGCTTCAGGGCCAATTTGCTTGGATATCTCAAGCTTGCAGGATATTCAAGTCTGGGCACCAGTTCCCCATCAGCTTGGAGCTCTCGCCTCGCTCTTTATCCGTACCATTAACGACTCGCTCGTTTGACCTCTCCAACTTTTATTATCACTCACTCTTTTTCTCTTTCTCTTCTAGGGTCTAAGCACGTAACTCGCAAAGAACATAGCTTCAAACTTGCCCCCCTCATATTTACTATCAAAAATCTCAATTTATTGCAAATTAGCTATAAGAAATTTATGGGTTTTTTAAATTTCTTCATACTTTTCTGAAATAACCAAAAATTTCTACTAATTGTTCGATTGTACAAAAAAATATTTTTTTTTGTTTCGTAAAATTAGTTAAGTTATAATATTTTTATGAAAATTATTTTTTTTTTAAATTAACACTAAGCTGATCGACAATTAAGGGGAGGGAGATCAGAACCAATTTTTAATATTCATTAACAATTATTAATATTCATTAATAATTATCTCACCTGTTTATTTGCTGATGTCATTTTTTTTTTAATATTTTTTTAAACCCTGAAACAAAATTAACACTAAGCTGATTGACAATTAAGGGGAGGAAGATCAGAACCAATTTTTAATATTCATTAACAATTATTAATATTCATTAATAATTATCTCACCTGTTTATTTGCTGATGTCATTTTTTTTAAATATTTTTTTAAACCCTGAAACAAAATTTTATTGCTCTATAGCAAAATAATCTAATTATTGCAAATTAGCTATAGGAAATTTATGGTTTTTTTTTCAAATTTCTTAATACTTTACTGAAATAACTAATAATTTCTACTAATTACTAAACTGTATAAAAAAATATTGTTTTTTATTTCTTAAAATTAGTTAAGTTATAATATTTTTATGAAAATTATTTTTTTTAAAACTAACATTAAGCTGATCGACAATTAAGGGGAGGGAGATCAGAACCAATTTTTAATATTCATTAACAATTATTAATATTCATTAATAATTATCTCACCTGTTTATTTGCTGATGTCATTTTTTAAAAAATATTTTTTTAAACTCTGAAACAAAATTTTTTTGTTCTATAGCAAAAGAATCTAACTATAGCAAATTAGCTATAGGAAATTTATGGTTTTTTTTTTCAAATTTCTTAATACTTTAGTGAAATAACTAATAATTTCTACTAATTACTAAACTGTATAAAAAAATATTGTTTTTTATTTCTTAAAATTAGTTAAGTTTTAATATTTTTATGAAAATTATTTTTTTTTAAACTAACATTAAGCTGATCGACAATTAAGGGGAGGGAGATCAGAACCAATTTTTAATATTCATTAACAATTATTAATATTCATTAATAATTATCTCACCAGTTTATTTGCTGATGTTATTTTTTAAAAAATATTTTTTTAAACTCTGAAACAAAATTTTTTTGCTCTATAGCAAAAGAATCTAACTATAGCAAATTAGCTATAGGAAATTTATGGTTTTTTTTTCAAATTTCTTAATACTTTTTTTAAATAACCAATAATTTCTACTAATTGCTAAACTGTAAAAAATAATATTGTTTTTTATTTCTTAAAATTAGTCAAGTTATAATATTTTCATGTAAATAATTCTTTTTAATTAACACTCGAGTCTATGGCAATTAATATGGATATTATTTTTACACAAATTGTTATTATTATTATTGAAATAATTACAAATAATTTATTATACTTGAAATAAAAAAATTACCCAAAATAATAAATCATAAAAAAAATTAGAAAATAACAAATTAATTATTTCTTCGCTCTTGAACAATTTTGAAAAATCATTTTCAATCCATATTTAATTAAAATACAATTGTTCTCTGCTTGCCTTAGAATCGATCATGCAAAAAAAAAATCTTATTTCAATAGGAAGAAGAATAAAAAATCATATAAAAGAATAGATTTGTATAGAAATTCAAATTAACTGACAAATGGTTTAAAAGCATATAAATATGAATTTCCAAGCATATTCCATAGAGCTCTTTGTGTGAATTATCCTCGTAATGCAGCGTCGTTGTTATCCGATGAAACCAACACCTGAAGAGCATATAATATATAATAATAATATAATAATAATTCGTCGAGACTTCAGCTCGAGATTCACTCTTTTATGGGTGAGAGCGAACACCACGTTCTTTGCAATTTTCTTTATTTTCTCTTTTGTCTCAATTTTTTTTTTTTTTTTTTTTTTTAAGTAATTTTATTTCCTTTTTGCTGTCGGTCTTCCTTCACGGTCGAGGTGTTGTTGCAACAAGGTGTTAGATTAATTGTCCGATTAAGAGGTCGTAAATCAGATGAGTGACGCCCACAACTCGCGCCCTGATCATGCAACGAGCTCGGCAAACTCGCGGGTAAAGTTCGCCAAGTATTGAAGCAGATTTGCCATCATCCGACAAAGCGCACGTCCTGCCCTAATCCGTACGTTCATATCTATAATAGCTGATATAGTATTTACACCTTGACCTCGCCAGATTTCTCCTTGCAGCATTTATTTGATAAAAATAATATCTATAAAATTACGAAAAAAAAAAAAATAATATCTATAATATTATGACTTAAAAAAAATTAAAAAAAAAGATGTACTTAATGTTATGTTTTGATAAGAAACGAAAATTTATTTTTTTATGAAATATGAATTTAATATTAATTTAATATGTATTTAATATTTTTTACATTCATATATATAGATTTTTTTTTTTGTAGTCCAAGAGAAAATTTCACCGAATTTTTTCGAGTATTAATCATTATAATAAGATTTTCTTTTTATCTAATAATATAAAAAATAATTTTGGAGCCCTTGAATAATTTGTTGGTTTATTTTTCGCAATCATATTAATAAAATACATATGATTTCTCCTTGCAGCATTTATTTGATAAAAATAATATCTATAAAATTACGATTTAAAAAAAAAAAGAAAAAAAAGATGTACTTAATGTTATATTTTAATAAAAAATTAATTTTGTTTTTGTAAAATATGAATTTAATATGTATTTAATATTTTTTACATTTATATATATATATATTTTTTTTTTGAATCTAAGAGAAAATGTTTCCGAATTTTTCGAGTATTAATCATTATTATAAGATTTTCATTTAATTTAATAATATGAAAAATATTTTTGGCGCTCTTGAATAATTTGTTGGTTTATTTTTCGCTATCATATAAATAAAATACATATGATTTCCCCTTGCAGCATTTATTTGATAAAAATAATATCTATAAAATTACGATTTAAAAAAAAAGACAAAAAAAGATGTACTTAATGTTAGGTTTTAATAAAAAGTGAAAATTTATTTTTTTATAAAATATGAATTTAATATGTATTTAATATTTTTTTACATTTATATTTATATTTTTTTTTTTTGAGTCTAAGAGAAAATGTTACCGAATTTTTTCGAGTATTAATCATTATAAGATTTTTAAAAAATTTAATAATATAAAAAATATTTTTGTAGCCCTTGAATAATTTGTTGGTTTATTTTTCGCAACCATATAAATAAAATACATATTAGATAGTGTGAATAGTAAAGTTATATTAGCTTTTTTATTTATTTTCTCAATAATGATTCGATAAATAAATTATAGAAACAATACTTAGAATTCATAAATAAATCTATTTGCTTGAATGCAGTAATTTTTTTTATATCATTGTATGAATATAAATTGTTGCAATGAGTGGAATTCCCAGACTAGGAATTGTAATTCATCGGTCAGGTTCAAGTATAATTGATCGTGAAGAATGAGCTTAGATCGTGAAGACAGACAGTTAATTGCTGTGGAGGAGGAATTGAATAAAAAAAAGCGTAAACAAATTGTACGAAAACACTGATATCCCAAATTTTTATGAATTGTAGTCTAAGTTAATGGTTATAAAAAAGTGTTGATGAGTCTGGCCGAAGATCGTTAAGGATGTTTCTTACCATAACGAGTTCCTGTTTAATTGTATTGAAACTTGGCTGGAGTTTTTGGAAAAAAAATTCTAAATTTTTTTTAGCATTTAGCATTTAGATAATTTCATACATCTATTTTTTCACAACGCAATTATTTATGCAATCACTATTGAAAACGACAGTGAAGTCCAAAATTCGATATCTTGAAAAATAAAAATTCCTGTCAGAGTTCTTTTGGCCACTTTTCAACCGGAAGTCGAATCTGGGAATTTTGATATTAGAAATAACCAAAAATTACATTAAAAAAAATCTCAATACAAAGATTTGAAATGGGTGTTTTTTGTGGTAGAATATACGACTTAAAAACAATAGTAAAGTCTAAAATTGATAAATAGTTTTTATTCGCACTGCCAATACATTATTAATAATGTCCCTAGCAGATCGAACAACCGTGAAAACAACCGCGAAAACCCAAAAAAAACCGTGTTTCTAACCCGGTCGGAATGAGCCACAAAACCAACCGATAATTCTTGTCAATCCAACCGAAAAACCAACCGAGCTTTCAAAAGCTCGCAGCTTGTGAATAGGTTGGTCCACGGGTTGTTGAGACTCAAGTCCAACCGGAATTCCAACCGTCGCAAGAAGCATCACTCGGTTTGTCTTAGGGTTGTGCAGGGTTTTGCCAACCAGAATACCAACCGGCGCAAGAAGCAGCGACCGGTTGGTCTCTGGGTTGTGAAAACTCAGGTCCAACCGGAATTCCAACTGTCGCAACCACCACCGACCACCGAATTGCAATTGTGACAAGTAGCATCGACTGGTTGGTCTCTGGGTTGTGCAAACCCAGGTCTAACCTGGTATTCTAGCAGTTCAAGCCACACTTAGAATTCGCGGTCCTGAAATTCGTCGTGGCGTGATATCTTTTAATTATCATTGTCGAAATCACGGTCCTGCTGGGAGTGTTTCTATACCCTAACGTATGTTGTAGGCTAGGGTATAACCGACAATAAAAATGATCCACGTCGGTATATGGGCGTAAGGTGATTTACGATAGCCTGTACTTATACATGGAACGGCAAACAATCACTTGCGAGAAACTTTTTGGCTCATTCGCCATCTAGCGGTCTAATTTCGGGTGCACGTGCGTCGGCGATGGTGAAGAGGTGGACCCCCTTCCTTTTCTCACGCGGAAACCCGGCTTAGCTCCGCTAGATGGCGAATGACCCGAAACGTTTCTCGCAAGTGATTGTTCGTCGTTCCATGTATAAGTACAAGCTATCGTAAAACGTCGTTCACCCATTTATCGACGTGGGTCGTTTTTACTGTTGTTTATACCGTAGCGTAGAATATACGCTAGGGTACAAGAAAATTCCCAGCAGGATCGTGATTTTACCCACGATTACTGAAAGAAATCATGGCACGATGAATTTCAGGACCGTGAATTCTAAGTGTGGCTTGAACTGCTAACAAATCCGGTTGGACCTGGGTTGTGCAAACCCAGGGAACAACCGGTAGCTGCTTTTTGCGCAGGTTTTTCGGGTTGGCAAAACCTTGCACAACCCTGAGACCAACCGAGCGATGCTTCTTGCGACGGTTGGTATTCCGGTTGGACTTGTGTCTCAACTACCCGAGGACCAACCTATTCGCAAGCTGCGAGCTTTTGCAAGCACGGTTGGTTTTTCGGTTGGATTGACAAGAATTATCGGTTGGATTTGTGGCTCAATTCGACCGGGTTGGAAATACGGTTTTTTTTGGGTTGTTCGATCTGCTAGGGGTTACAGAATAGTAGCGGTATTTTTTTGATAATCAAATGTCTCCTCTACAAAATTTTGATGTGACGTCGTAGCATTAACAATTAAGGAGATTGGAGCGCTCCACACTAGTCAAAACAGTGCTAAATTTTTAAAAGCGTTTCTACAATTTCAGATGGTTTAATAATCTGTTCCAAGGTGTTAATCACATAGCAGCATTAATTATTGATATTCAAATACATTCACAGCTGTCATATGAACAGTAAATCGATCAATATCTCCATATTTCCGATGTCATGTTTTTTTCATTCAGTTTTGTAAAAGGGTAAACCGTAATATCAGTCCGATTTTGACGAAACATAGCTCATTTTGATCAGTGGAAGATCCTTAATCGATTGACCGTCCGGATTTTCTATAGTATCAAGCGTTCAAAAGTTACAGCCATTTGTATACTTGATGTTAGGTTAGGACAGGATAAACAAACGGTTGTATCTTTTGAACTACTAATACGATTTTAAAAAATAGACGGCCAATCGATAGAATATCTTTTAGTAAACAAACTGAGCTATTGGTCGTCATAATCGGACTGATATTACGATTTACCCTTTCAAAAAACTGGATGAAAAAACATAACATCGGAAATTTGCAGATATTGATCGATTTACTGTTGATATCAAGTAAATCAAGTAATCTGTTCCAAGGTGTTAATCACATAGCAGCATTAGTTATTGATATTCAAATACATTCACAGCTGTCATATGAACAGTAAATCGATCAATATCTCCATATTTCCGATGTCATGTTTTTTCATTCAGTTTTGTAAAAGGGTAAACCGTAATATCAGTCCGATTTTGACGAAACATAGCTCATTTTGATCAGTGGAAGATCCTTAATCGATTGACCGTCCGGATTTTCTATAGTATCAGGCGTTCAAAAGTTACAGCCATTTGTATACTTGATGTTAGGTTATGACAGGATAAACAAACGGTTGTATCTTTTGAACTACTAATACGATTTTAAAAAATAGACGGCCAATCGATAGAATATCTTTTAGTAAACAAAATGAGCTATTGGTCGTCATAATCGGACTGATATTACGATTTACCCTTTCAAAAAACTGGATGAAAAAACATAACATCGGAAATTTGCAGATATTGATCGATTTACTGTTGATATCAAGTAAATCAAGTAATCTGTTCCAAGGTGTTAATCACATAGCAGCATTAGTTATTGATATTCAAATACATTCACAGCTGTCATATGAACAGTAAATCGATCAATATCTCCATATTTCCGATGTCATGTTTTTTCATTCAGTTTTGTAAAAGGGTAAACCGTAATATCAGTCCGATTTTGACGAAACATAGCTCATTTTGATCAGTGGAAGATCCTTAATCGATTGACCGTCCGGATTTTCTATAGTATCAGGCGTTCAAAAGTTACAGCCATTTGTATACTTGATGTTAGGTTATGATAGGATAAACAAACGGTTGTATCTTTTGAACTACTAATACGATTTTAAAAAATAGACGGCCAATCGATAGAATATCTTTTAGTAAACAAAATGAGCTATTGGTCGTCATAATCGGACTGATATTACGATTTGCCCTTTTAAAAAACTGGATGAAAAAACATAACATCGGAAATTTGCAGATATTGATCGATTTACTGTTGATATCACAGCTGTGAATGTATTTGAATATCAAGAACTAATGCTGCTATGTGATTAACACCTTGGAACAGATTATTAAACCATCTGAAATTGTAGAAATGCTTTTAAAAATTTAACACTGATTTGACTAGTGTGGAGCGCTCCAACCTCCTTAATGACTTTCTTTTAAATATATATATACATATACATATATATCGGCCATTTTTATCGACTACAGAAAATATATTTACATTTCTTGGCAGTGAATTGTTCGAAGAACGTTCTCTAATTAATTAATTCCAGAAAACATTGTAAAATCACATGAATATGTGTTGAAACTTCAATCCTGCAGGTGGTTGAAATCGTTACCGTAATAATTCTACAGAGAAACCGATGAAAAATGATTAGAGCACAATGTGGATTAGGTCCACGTGCAAAATCGCGATTGCGTTGTCGCCCCGAATGAATCATGGCTCGAGCTCGTACGATTAGATCAGCAACAACACCAGAAGGCTTTCGGGCACTTTCCCTCGCGATCGAGTCCACCAATACCATATTATAGTCACTTTCGCCACTCTGGAGGTCCAACTGCTACACCTACTACGTATAAATATTTAAATGAGCCTACTTGAGCAGACAATAATTGTAAATGAAAGTAGTAAATGTCAAAAACACCATCACTTACTTTTTGTCAAATTTTTGTAAATTATTCAAAATTTTAAGCAATTTTTTTAAAAAGAATCCATCAGATTATTATTATTTAACAATAATTACAAAAATGGTTGTTCAGTCAATTTTGATTTTTTAAATAAAATGTAGAAGAAAGTAGAAAATTAAGAAAAAAACGAATCTTGAAATGTAATTATTCGTACATTATTAAAAATTTTAAGCAATTTTTTAAAAGAAAATCCATTGCATTATTATTTTTTAATAATAATTATGAAAGTGATTTTTACTGCAATTCTGATTTTTAAAAGAAAATGTGCATGAAAGTAGGAATTTAAAAAAAATCTACTTTTCATCACATTATCTTGAAATATAATTTTTCGTACATTATTGAAAATTTTAAGCAACTTTTTAAAAGAATCCATTAGATTATTATTTATGCATAATAATTACGAAAACGATTTTTTACGTCAATTTTAATTTTTAAAAGAAAAGTGGATGAATGTAGAAAATATTTTAAAAAATTTACATTTCGTCAAATTTTCATACATTATTGAACATTTTAAGCAATTTAAAAAAAAACTCATCAGATATTATTATTATTGAATAATTATTGAATAATAATTATTAAAATGATTTTTACGTCCATTTTGTTTTTTAAAAGAAAATGGGAATAAAAAAGAGGAAAAAAAAAATCAAATTTTCTTAAATATTATGTATCGTACATTATCGAAAATATTAAGCAACTTTTTTAAAAAAAACTTCCGGTTCTTATTGAATAATAATTGTCAAAATATAACCACTAAAAATAATTATACAAAATTCTTGATTATAATTATTAATAATTATTATCGTATTTATAGTTATTGTTATTGTTGAAAAAATTGAGCAAGTTATAATTATACATAAAAGTAGTGAAAGTCAAGCACATAAATACTCACCAATAGTTTTTCACGAAAGGAAATAAAGGAAAGGAAATTAAGCTCAAAAGACGCGAATCATAATTTTGCATATTTTTTTTAATGTAATAAATTTTGTTTAGCCAAACAAAGTGTTACAACCACCGATAACCTCGGGAGCAACAATCAATAATAATAATCATAATAATATACTTAAAATAAAATATATAATCTCGTTATAAGGATACAAAGACGAACAATAATGATTATTATTATTATATTAATAATAATTACTGATACATATGTGCACATAAGTAACAAATTTTCGTACATAAAATTATAAATAAGTAGAGAAAATAATTGTACATTAAATGTACAATGTGTCTACGTATTGCACTGTTCCGTATTTGTCTCGAAATCTTAATTGTTCTTAGATTGCCCAAAAAACACAATATCCCAGAGAAATCTTATGAATATTCTATAAACATTTAATAGATTCATAGAAAATTCACCAGACAGTTTGTGGACAATATCTGCGATTGATTACATCAATCTGCAAAATAATAAAAATTGTGAACGAAAAAGAGCTCATTTCTTCGTCACCAATTTTTTTTTTTTAAATATTGAAACGAACAAAAAAGGTAAAATACCCTCTCGTATGAAGGGATACGTTCTTTCGGTTTTTGACGGAGCAAACACGGCACAGTGCATGGTAACAGGTATATTAAAATGAATTTCTTATGAGCAAGACAACTAGAATCTACGCTGAGAGCTGGGAGCAGATCTAAATACAATTGTATGTGTAAATGAGTCATTTTATGACTTATGCGGTAGAATACAAAATATGACGCATTTTCTGTCAGATCCACAACTTTTTTACCCTCTTAAAAATTTCTTAAGAATTCTTTTAGTTTTCTTTCACCATAAATTGTAATAATTACATTTATCTTTGTGTAAATCTTGGAATACCAAAATAGAAGTAGCATTTCTATCCCAACTGAAACCAATTGCCACTCCACATCATCTCATCAAAATGTAAGGCTAAAAATATATATTGCTTATGAAGTTTTTAATGGAATGGTACTTTAATTTTTTTGCAATTGAACGAATTATTTGTAATTAATTATTGAGCAAAATAGTAAAATTATTCGTCTATTAGTAGAGAAATAGTAAATAGTAAACTTATTCGTCTATTAGTAGATAAATAGTAAATAGTAAAATTATTCGTCTATTAGTAGACAAATAGTAAATAGTAAAATTATTCGTCTTTTAGTAGACAAATAGTAAATAGTAAACTTATTCGTCTATTAGTAGACAAATAGTAAATAGTAAACTTATTCGTCTATTAGTAGACAAATAGTAAATAGTAAAATTATTCGTCTATTAGTAGACAAATAATAAATAGTAAAATTATTCGTCTATTAGTAGACAAATAATAAATAGTAAACTTATTCGTCTATTAGTAGACAAATAGTAAATAGTAAAATTATTCGTCTATTAGTAGACGAATAGTAAATAGTAAACTTATTCGTCCACTAGTAGACAAATAGTAAATAGTAAAATTATTCGTCTATTAGTAGACAAATAATAAATAGTAAAATTATTCGTCTATTAGTAGACAAATAGTAAATAGTAAACTTATTCGTCTATTAGTAGACAAATAGTGAATAGTAAAATTATTCGTCTATTAGTAGACAAATAATAAATAGTAAAATTATTCGTCTATTAGTAGACAAATAATAAATAGTAAACTTATTCGTCTATTAGTAGACAAATAGTAAATAGTAAAATTATTCGTCTATTAGTAGACAAATAGGAAATAGTAAAATTATTCGTCTATTAGTAGACGAATAGTAAATATTAAACTTATTCGTCTATTAGTAGACAAATAATAAATAGTAAAATTATTCGTCCACTAGTAGACAAATAGTAAATATTAAAATTATTCGTCTATTAGTAGACAAATAGTAAATAGTAAACTTATTCGTCTATTAGTAGACAAATAGTAAATAGTAAACTTATTCGTCTATTAGTAGACAAATAGTAAATAGTAAAATTATTCGTCTATTAGTAGAGAAATAGTAAATAGTAAAATTATTCGTCCACTAGTAGACAAATAGTAAATAGTAAAGTTATTCGTCTATTAGTAGACAAATAGTAAATAGTAAACTTATTCGTCTATTAGTAGACAAATAGGAAATATTAAAATTATTCGTCTATTAGTAGACAAATAGTAAATAGTAAAATTATTCGTCTATTAGTAGACAAATAGGAAATAGTAAAATTATTCGTCCACTAGTAGACAAACAGTAAATAGTAAAATTATTCGTCTATTAGTACACAAATAATAAATAGTAAAATTATTCGTCTATTAGTAGACAAATAGTAATCTGTAAAATTATTCGTCCACTAGTAGATAAATAGTAAATAGTAAAATTATTCGTCCACTAGTAGATAAATAGAAAATAGTAAACTTATTCGTCTATTAGTAGACAAATAGTAAATAGTAAACTTATTCGTCTATTAGTAGACAAATAGTAAATAGTAAAAGTATTCGTCTATTAGTAGACAAATAGTAAATAGTAAACTTATTCGTCTATTAGTAGACAAATAGTAAATAGTAAACTTATTCGTCTATTAGTAGACAAATAGTAAATAGTAAAATTATTCGTCTATTAGTAGACAAATAGTAAATAGTAAAATTATTCGTCCACTAGTAGACAAATAGTAAATAGTAAAATTATTCGTCTATTAGTAGACAAATAGTAAATAGTACACTTATTCGTCTATTAGTAGACAAATAGGAAATATTAAAATTATTCGTCTATTAGTAGACAAATAGTAAATAGTAAAATTATTCGTCTATTAGTAGACAAATAGGAAATAGTAAAATTATTCGTCCACTAGTAGACAAACAGTAAATAGTAAAATTATTCGTCTATTAGTACACAAATAATAAATAGTAAAATTATTCGTCTATTAGTAGACAAATAGTAATCTATAAAATTATTCGTCCACTAGTAGATAAAATTAAAATTATTCGTCTATTAGTAAAATTATTCGTCTATTAGTAGACGAAAAAATTCGAACTACCAGTTTTTATTCGAAATACAAAACAAACCAAATAAAAAAATTCAACTCCTAAACCCACGAGCAAAAAAATCTGAAAAAAAAAACCTAAAAAGTGCTGTTAAGTATTGCCAAAATTAAGAGGGTAGAAAAAAATGAGTGGCTGGTTTCTCAGAGAATGCCTCATAGGTATAATTCTGCAATATTATCGAGTCTATGTATGATGCTGTGTATAAGCGATGTTTCATCATACCAGAGCGAATTTACGTTCTGTCGAGCCCTGCAGAGTGTTTCTATGCCTATTGCAGAACATCGAGCTCCGCAGGCTACTGCGATCTCACGTTCTAGACGCGGTTTGATCGTGCGTACAAGTCCACTAAGATATCGGAGGTCGAACTCGCTACCTATAACCCGTACAATGCAGAGTCCTTTATTATTCGTTCTTCGCTTCAATATATATCTATATATCGTATCAAAGCCCCTTGCCAATACTTTACGACCCCATTATGTAAGTTTGCCAGTTTGTGAGCTTAGAGTCACTATTAAGGTAAGCAGAAGTAAAAAAAAAAAAAAAAGAAGGCGAATAAGAAGGAGAAAAAGGACAAGGAGAAGAGAAAAAGGAGGAGGAGGTGAGTGCCTCTCCCGTTAGCAGCTTACGAAAGTGAGTGCAAGTCGAGGCGGCGTTACATACCGGAGGGATTGACCTTTAACTTCGATTCGAGACGATATTTATCGAGCGCCAGTGACGCTAAAAGTTAACAACGTTGGGTCTGCGATTTATTTAAAGGGACTTTGCAATATACGATTATATAAAAAAATAGTATTTGATTGATTCCAGCAATCGATAATTGTTTTTAACGTTTCTTTTCCTTTTTTTTTTTTGTTCTTACAGTATTTGAGCCGCTTTCTTACACAATAGAAAAATAGCTGTACAAAACTGTAACAAAATTTTGGGACGAATTTTTGCCAGTCATTCGCTGGGCAGTTTTTTTTTACTGATTTAAAGCTTATCACGAATTACAGAATTTTCGGCACGGGAATAATTTTTTTTCGAATATAATTCGAAGCGTAATAAATATGTTATTTTCTCATATGACAAAGATTGAGGACACTTTTCGTTGGTTGGAAATAAGCAACTTTTTTTTCACTCGGGTTTTGCTTATTTCTAATGAATTGTTCTTTTTCAAATTCATATAATTTGCATATAATTTTTTTATAATTGACTAAAGATTAATCTTTTTTTTTCTGCCTTAAATTTGTGTTAACGAAAAGTGTCCATCCGTTAATCTCATTGATATGCACCGTAAGATAAAATTTATAACGAATATACAATATATTATAAAACATTGTTATTAAATAAAGAACAAAAGTGGAGGGATCAATGCTTAAAACTAACAGAAAACAATAACTTAGCTATCGAATCCATCAACCAAAATCCCAAACAAAAAGAAATAATGTTTAAAAAATAAATCACCGCTTATCCCACCATAAAAACTACGAATATCATGGACGAGTTTATAATTTAATAAATAATTGGTGATTTGTCATTTATTTGTTAGAGATTACTTATATGTCGCCGTTAATTTTAAGGTTGGCTCACGTGAGCCTTTTTCGCTTAAACTACGTCTTAAAATCTAGTCGTTCATGGAACATACAATGTTTAATATATCATAGATATATGGGACCAAAATCACCAGACCCAGACGCTTTATACGCTCCGAACGCTTTTTTAACCCACCAAATTCATTTTATTTAATCCAAGGGATTAAAAGTTAAAAAAAAATGGCGGTAGCGATTAGCAGCAGCGAATTGTTCCGCGCGCTAAAATCGCCTAAGCGTTTGCTCAACTTTTTCTCAAGCAAGAATTCAATTCTCGCTCAAAGCTGAGCGTCGAAGCTGGCGTCTAGGACCAGCAAGCAATCGTAAGAGAAGCCTTACGGACTAAAAGAAACATTCTTACTTAACGAAACAAAACAGTGAATGCAGAAATCGCAAGTGACGAAGAAAGAATGAAAAATAATAATAAAAAAAAACCAAAAACGTCAATCGAAGTTCGCAGGACGTACCTCCCATTAACCTCGATTAACCACCGCTCTAGATATCTATTTAATTTAGCAAGTAAAGCCGATCAATCTCACAATCAATCCGAAATACTTAACAGAAGAAAAAGTAATTATACAATGGAATAAAAAATAATAATCGCCCACATAGGCGTACAAAATAGACCCTCACGTGTTTTGACATTATTGCTAAAATAATGCAAGCACGGTGGATTTTTTCTTTACATTTTTCTTTCCTTTTTTTGGCAATTTCCACAACATCGTAAAATACGTGATCAACGTTAAAATCATACAATTCATTCATTCGATTTTCTTGCATTCGAACTTTTACCAAAAAATACACTGGAATATAATTGACACGCTTTTACTTTTTCGCTCCTCGTTGGATTTTTTTCCTATGCGAGGAAAAAACCGGAAGACCTTGTTGTGGCTGATTGTATTGAGATTTCCGATCGTTTTTTTTTAATTGAATTTTTTTTTTTTTGTTGTCTCTTAAGGTGGGCAAGAGACGATCGGATTAATCGATGATCGAGGATATTTAAAGGCAATAGGGATGACAGAACTGGTAGACTAACCTCTGGCTACGTTCCGTCTTCTTCATTATACCTTTTTTGTAATATTGCCTGATACTGCGACTGAGTTTGTCGTAATTCATCGCAGGACGATTTTTTCGCTTGCCCCAGAGTCTTGCAACTCGAACGGAATCTTCGATCTTGAAAACACCCTTCGTACGGTCCAACCAGCGAATGCAGGAACCGTGAAGTCCTGGACTTTGAAGAAGCTCCTTAAGAAATTGCCACAGGTGAATGTGAGAACCACCATTCCTCATTTTGCCTGTTCCGTTTGTGCTTGGAGTACTACTCGTCTCTTCGTCTTCCTCTGTGAACAAAAAATAACGAGCATCGTGGTGACGAACTTTGTTTTTTTTATTATTTATTTGTACTGCATTAAAATAAACGCAGCAAAAAAATCTTAAAATGTAGAAATTAAAAAATAACATTCTGTTTTTATTTGCAATTTAGAAATCGACATGTTTAGATAAAAAATATTAATATTTTTAGATTTATAAATTGGTTTGGAAATCGAAAATTGCAGAGATTTAAAAATGTAAAGTTTAAAAAAAAAATTGAAGTTTGAACATTCAAGCAGTTGCTAATTTTAAAAAGAAAATGATTTATAGATTGATATAATAATTAATATTTTTTTTCAATTCTATTTTTATTTGCAATTTAGAAATCGTCATGTTTAGATAAAAAAAATATGAACATTTTTAGATTTATGAATTGGTTTAGAAATTGAAAATTTCACAGATTTAGAAATGTAACATTTTTTTTTAAATTGGAGTTTGAATATTCAAGTAATTGGTAATTTTAAAAAGAAAATTATTTATAGATTGGTATAATAATTAATATTTTTTTTCAATTCTTTTTTTATTTGCAATTTAGAAATCCACATGATTAGATAAAAAAAATATGAACATTTTTAGATTTATGAATTGGTTTAGAAATTGAAAATTTCACAGATTTAGAAATGTAACATTTTTTTTTAATTGGAGTTTGAATATTCAAGTAATTGGTAATTTTAAAAAGAAAATTATTTATAGATTGGTATAATAATTAATATTTTTTTTCAATTCTATTTTTATTTGCAATTTAGAAATCCACATGTTTAGATAAAAAATATGAATATTTTTAGATTTGTGAATTAGTTTGGAAATTGAAAATTTCTCAGGTTTAGAAATGTAAAATTTAAAAAAAATGAAGTTTGAACATTCAAGCAATTGGTAATTTTAAATAGAAAATGATTCAAAGCTTGAAAAAATTAATTAATAATTTTTTTCAATTCTATTTTTAATTGCAATTTAGAAATCGTCATGTTTAGATAAAAAATATAAATATTTTTGAATTTGTAAATTAGTTTGGAAATTGAAAATTTCACAGATTTAAAAATGTAAAATTTTTCAAAAAATTGAATCTTGAACATTCAAGCAATTGGTAATTTTAGAAAGAAAATAATTTATAAGTTGAAAAAAATAATTAATACTTACCATCGGAATAATCCATGGTACAAGGTGATCCCTTGACGCTGATGGGTCCAGCGCTCGTCATTGAGGAGGATGGACTCGGATTTCCATTACTGGGAGAAGCAACAACGCCAGGAAGACTCCAGGAAGCTGCAAGTGTATTTCTTGGCGATTCCTCGACAGCTGCTTTCCAAATTTCGAGCTGAGCGTGCAACATACTACCGCACTAAAACAGTAAAATAAAAATTGTCTACTTTAATAACTTAAAATCATTTGGATTTAGGCAATCTTTTGCTTAGATCATTTTCATAATTCATAACCTGATTTTAATCTTCAAATCACCTTTAATAAGTTCGATAAAATTAACTATTAACTAACGTTTGTTTAACTTCAAATATATGGCCTTTCTACTTCCGGTCAGTTTTTTAAATCATCTCAGAACGTTTCACTTTATTTTACCATTAGTTTAGAATTCAGATTTGATTTTGTTTTTCACCTGAAATTCCATCTGAAATTTTCTGTCTCATAAAAAAATCCGGTTTTAATCAAGCTATCGTTTCCTGAACATCTACCATAGCATCCACATATTCTCAGTTGTCATAGGTCGTATCATAAACACGCTCTAGCCCAACAATAAAAAAATATCTTCCCACTCCCGAAGCTCACAAAAATATTTTTAGATAGCGAGAATCATCTTCAAAAAAGTGGCTACATTTGCATTGTGGAAAGCAACAACGCGGCTCATCGTGCTTGATAAACATAATCAAGCATTATAAAAAAAAATATCTTCTTCATTCCTAAAACACTATAAAATTTCTACATGTTGCTTAAATTACATTATACATTGCTGTATTCAAGAGAATTTAAGTGAGAATGCAATTTTTTTTAACACCGAAAATCGAATTGAATAAAAAATCTACACGAATTATATCCAGTAAAAAAAAATATCTTTTCATTCCCTAAGCTCACAAAAATATTTTTATATGCCGAGAATAATCTTCAAATAATTGCTACATTTCCACGTGTACAACATTTCTATATGTCGCTTAAATTGCATTATACATTGCTGTATTCAAGAGAATTTAAGTGAGAATGCAATTTTTTTTTAACACCAAAAATCGACATTTTCACGTGTACAAAATTTCTATATGTTGCTTAAATTTCATTACACATTGCTGTTTTCAAGAGAATTTAAGTAAGAATGCAATTTTTTTTTAACACCAAAAATCGAATTGAATAAAAAATCTACACGAATTATATCCAGTAAAAAAAAATATCTTTTCATTCCCTAAGTTTACAAAAATATTTTTATATGGCGAAAATAATCTTCAAAAAAATTGCCACATTTCCACGTGTTCTCGGCTGTCATAGTGACTACATGGATATGAATCATAGAGCATCGTTAACACTAAAAACCGAATTGAATAAAAAATCTACACGAATTATATCCAGTAAAAAAAATATCTTTTCATTCCCTAAGCTCACAAAAATATTTTTACATAGCGAGAATACTCTTCAAATAATTGCTACATTTCCACGTGTACAAAATTTCTATATTGTTGCATAAATTTCATTACACATTGCTGTATTCAAGAGAATTTAAGTAAGAATGCAATTTTTTTTTAACACCAAAAATCGAATTGAATAAAAAATCTACACGAATTATATCCAGTAAAAAAATATCTTTTCATTCCCTAAGCTCACAATAATATTTTTATATGGCGAAAATAATCTTTAAGAAAATTGCTACATTTCCACGTGTTCTCGGCTGTCATAGTGCCTACATGGATACGAATCGTACAGCAACAACGCGACTCATCGTGCTTGATAAACATAATCAAGCATTATTAAAAAAAATATCTTCTTCATTCCTAAAACACTACAAAATGTCTACATGTTGCTTAAATTACATTATACATTGCTGTTTTCAAGAGAATTTAAGTAAGAATGCAATTTTTTTTTAACACCAAAAATCGAATTGAATAAGAAATCTACACGAATAACATCCAGTAAAAAAAAATATCTTTTCATTCCCTAAGCTCATAAAAATATTTTTACATAGCGAGAATAATCTTCAACTAATTGCTACATTTCCACGTGTACAAAATTTCTATATTGTTGCATAAATTTCATTACACATTGCTGTATTCAAGAGAATTTAAGTAAGAATGCAATTTTTTTTTAACACCAAAAATCGAATTGAATAAAAAATCTACACGAATTATATCCAGTAAAAAAAAAATATCTTTTCATTCCCTAAGTTTACAAAAATATTTTTATATGGCGAAAATAATCTTCAAAAAAATTGCCACATTTCCACGTGTTCTCGGCTGTCATAGTGACTACATGGATATGAATCATAGAGCATCGTTAACACTAAAAACCGAATTGAATAAAAAATCTACACGAATTATATCCAGTAAAAAAATATCTTTTCATTCCCTAAGCTCACAAAAATATTTTTACATAGCGACAATAATCTTCAAATAATTGCTACATTTCCACGTGTACAAAATTTCTATATTGTTGCATAAATTTCATTACACATTGCTGTATTCAAGAGAATTTAAGTAAGAATGCAATTTTTTTTAACACCAAAAATCGAATTGAATAAAAAATCTACACGAATTATATCCAGTAAAAAAAATATCTTTCCATTCCCTAAGCTCACAAAAATATTTTTATATGGCGAGAACAATCTTCAAAAAAATTGCCACATTTCCACGTGTTCTCAGCTGTCATAGTGCCTACATGGATACGAATCGTAGAGCAACAACGCGACTCATCGTGCTTGATAAACATAATCAAGCATTATTAAAAAAAATATCTTCTTCATTCCTAAAACACTACAAAATTTCTACATGTTGCTTAAATTACATTATACATTGCTGTTTTCAAGAGAATTTAAGTAAGAATGCAATTTTTTTTTAACACCAAAAATCGAATTGAATAAAAAATCTACACGAATAACATCCAGTAAAAAAAAATATCTTTTCATTCCCTAAGCTCACAAAAATATTTTTACATAGCGAGAATAATCTTCAAATAATTGCTACATTTCCACGTGTACAAAATTTCTATATTGTTGCATAAATTTCATTACACATTGCTGTATTCAAGAGAATTTAAGTAAGAATGCAATTTTTTTTTAACACCAAAAATCGAATTGAATAAAAAATCTACACGAATTATATCCAGTAAAAAAAAATATCTTTTCATTCCCTAAGTTTATAAAAATATTTTTATATGGCGAAAATAATCTTCAAAAAAATTGCCACATTTCCACGTATTCTCGGCTGTCATAGTGACTACATGGATATGAATCATAGAGCATCGTTAACACTAAAAACCGAATTGAATAAAAAATCTACACGAATTATATCCAATAAAAAAAAATATCTTTTCGTTCCCTAAGCTCACAAAAATATTTTTACATAGCGAGAATAATCTTCAACTAATTGCTACATTTCCACGTGTACAAAATTTCTATATTGTTGCATAAATTTCATTACACATTGCTATATTCAAGAGAATTTAAGTAAGAATGCAATTTTTTTTAACACCAAAAACCGAATTGAATAAAAAATCTACACGAATTATATCCAGTAAAAAAAAAATCTTTTCATTCCCTAAGCTCACAAAAATATTTTTATATGGCGAAAATAATCTTCAAAAAAATTGCTACATTTCCACGTGTTCTCGGCTGTCATAGTGACTACATGGATACGAATCGTAGAGCAACAACGCGGTTCAGCGAAGAGAAGAGAAAGCGGCGCGACGCAACAGGCGGCTGACGATGCCTGGCTTGACCTACTTCAAGCAGCAGCAGCAGCAGCAGCAGCAGCAGCAGCAGCAACAGCAACAGTAGTAGTGTCTCGATGTTGCTGCACTGTAAGAGACAGCAGTGCACAATACGGGTAAACTCGATTGCTCGAGCGCTCGGCTTTTACGAGAATGGAGTGAGAAGCTCTCTAAGCTAAGAAACTCGTGAACGAAGCTAGGAACGAATGAACGCACCTTAGATGCAGTTATGCACCGCTCACGAGGTTTTATGTATCGTCACGACATGGTCCACATGATTCAGGACTCGTGAACACTTCTTCTCGTTTGCTAACCCTCGCATGCTGCGAGAATATACATACCACTAGGGGAACAACTCGGGATGAGATAGAAACAAGATACACTTAGGCAGGTACATGCAGAGAGCGGCAGACGAATGGTGCATCGATCTCTGTTTCGAAACATAATATCGTGATGCTGGGATATACTCGCGATGCTACGTCTCACAGGATGTCAATCCTGCTTTAACGGTCTTCTTACACTCGTTACTGGCAAATTATGCAATTTTGCTTTACGATTATACACGAGCTTGGATAGTTTAGTTGAAGCATTAGAAGATAAGTCTAGGGTTAATAATACGAACTTTATGACATTTTATTTGCAGCTATTAAATAACGAATAAATTATTTAGAGTTTTCATGTTTACATTGTTTTTCAATTAGTTGGTAAATTGTGGAATGTTTTGGTTTTACTATTATATTTGGAATCAGAAATTAACTTGCAGAATTAGGAAATAATGTCTTATTTCATAATTCTAATTAATAGGGTTAATAATACGGAGTTTATGACATTTTATTTGCAGCTATTAAATAACGAATAAATTATTTAGAGTTTTAGTGTTTTAATTGTTTCTCAATTTGTTGGTAAATTGTGGAATGTTTTAGCTTTACAATTATATTTGGAATCAGTAATCAACTTGCAGAATTAGGAAATAATGTCCTTTTTTGTAATTCTAATTAAAAGGGTTAATAATACGAAGTTTATGAAATTTTGTTTGTAGCTATTAAATAACGAATAAATTATTTAGAGTTTTGATGTTTACATTGTTTTTCAATTAGTTGGTGAATTGTGGAATGTTTTGGTTTTACTTTTATATTTGGAATCAGAAATTAACTTGCAGAATTAGGAAATAATGTCTTATTTCATAATTCTAATTAATAGGGTTAATAATACGAAGTTTATACAATTTTATTTGTACCTATTAAATAACGAATAAATTATTTAGAGTTTTCATGTTTACATTGTTTTTCAATTAGTTGGTAAAATATGGAATGTTTTGGTTTTACTATTATATTTGGAATTAGAAATTAACTTGCAGAATTAGGAAATAATGTCTTAATTCATAATTCTAATTAATAGGGTTAATAATACAGAGTTTATGACATTTTATTTGCAGCTATTCAATAACGAATAAATTATTTAGAGTTTTGATGTTTACATTGTTTTTCAATTAGTTGGTGAATTTTGGAATGTTATGGTTTTACTATTATATTTAGAATCAGAAATTAACTTGCAGAATTAGAAAATAATGTCTTATTTCTTAAATCTAATTAATACGGTTAATAATACGAAGTTTATACAATTTTATTTGTACCTATTAAATAACGAATAAATTATTTAGAGTTTTGAAGTTTACATTATTTTTAAATTAGTTGCTAAATTGTGGAATGTTTTGGTTTTACTATTATATTTGGAATCAGAAATTAACTTGCAGAATTAAGAAATAATATCTTATTTCATAATTCTAATTAATAGGATTAGTAATACGAATTTTATGACATTTTATTTGCAGCTATTCAATAACGAATAAATTATTTAGAGTTTTCATGTTTACATTGTTTTTCAATTAGTTGGTAAAATATGGAATGTTTTGGTTTTACTATTATATTTGGAATTAGAAATTAACTTGCAGAATTAGGAAATAATGTCTTAATTCATAATTCTAATTAATAGGGTTAATAATAAGGAGTTTATGACATTTTATTTGCAGCTATTAAATAACGAATAAATTATTTAGAGTTTTCATGTTTACATTGTTTTTCAATTAGTTGGTAAAATATGGAATGTTTTGGTTTTACTATTATATTTGGAATTAGAAATTAACTTGCAGAATTAGGAAATAATGTCTTATTTCCTAATTTTAATTAATAGGGTTAATAATACGAAGTTTATGACATTTTATTTGCAGCTATTAAATAACGAATAAATTATTTAGAGTTTTGATGTTTACATTGTTTTTCAATTAGTTGGTGAATTTTGGAATGTTATGGTTTTACTATTATATTTGGAATCAGAAATTAACTTGCAGAATTAGGAAATAATGTCTTATTTCATAATTCTAATTAATAGGGTTAATAATACGAAGTTTATGAAATTTTGTTTGCAGCTATTAAATAACGAATAAATTATTTAGAGTTTTGAAGTTTACATTGTTTTTCAATTCGTTGGTGAATTATGGAATGTTTTGGTTGTACTATTATATTTACAATCAGAAATTAACTTGCAGAATTAGGAAATAATGTCTTATTTCATAATTCTAATTAATAGGGTTAATAATACGAAGTTTACGAAATTTTGTTTGCAGCTATTAAATAACGAATAAATTATTCAGAGTCACTTAGTGTTTTAATTATTTCTCAATTTGTTGGTAAATTGTGGAATGTTTTGGCTTTACAATTATATTTCGAATCAGTGATCAACTTGCAGAATTAGGGAATAAGATAAGGGTTAATAATACGAAATTTATTAAATTTTATTTGCATCTATTAAATAATTAATAAATTCAAATCTACAAATTATTTTGCGATTCAGAAGTATTTTTTTGTTCATCTATGAAAGAATTTGTTTAACGTAATATAAAAATTATCTATTGTTTTAATGGCTTAATTTATTTTTATTTTGCCAAATATGCAATTTTACCCTACGATTATTCACAAAAATTGATGACTGAAAACTAAGGAATAATAAGCAACTTCAGGAAATACGTTTAATAGGATTTAAATACTCTCCTTGCGTCATTCGACTTGTCTCCTCTTAAATTTAGAATCGTGGATATTATTAATGGATTATATTTAAATCGAATGGCTATTCCGGTCGAATTATTTCTGATCACATGCCAAAATAGAGTTAAGAAATATTTAGTCAGCTTGAAAAGTCACTACAAAGTAGGATTGGAACGGAGGAATCACCCAGCCAACGTCAATACCTCGGGAAAATACACCGGATACGGTTGGTGCATTTTCTTTCGCATTATCCCCACGCAACTTGCGCACAGTCGGCGATATACAAGCTAATAATTTATAGAACGCACCGACGGAAATAAACGCGGCTGTAATTAAACACTAATATATTCTCGACGGTTTATATTAATAATTTCTTCAGATTTATGCATTTATTCAAATGGAAATCTTTTAGAATAATTAAGAACAAATAAAATACTGAAAATAATAAGTTTCAGGAAAGAAAAGCCGATAAAAGAAATCAAATTATTCATTTAATTACACTGAGAAGAAGAATTTATTCAAATATATAGGAAAATTTAAATTTTTTCAATTGAAAAAAAAAAAAAAATGTTTTCATATTAATAAGAATATTTATGTGCTTCTAATGATATCGATTATTGAAATGAACTGCACTTTCTGCAGAAATTTATTTTAAGAAAGCCGGCAAAATTGATTTCTAAAATCTATGAAAATCTATTTCTTTTTTAGTGTCAATTTTAAATATATTTTATAGGGATTTCTTTTTTCATATTCAGCAATTTTGCTGCCAATGCGATACAGAATAAAAAATAAATTTAATAGTCAATAACAAACCGCACAAATAAATGAAAAAGAAATAAATTTTTGAAAAATAAGTGAGTAAAATAAGTCTATGAAAGTCGAACTTTTTTTAGTGTCATTTTTAAATATATTTTATAGGATTTTTTAAAATATTCAGCAATTTCGCTGCCAATACGATGCGGATTCAAAAATAAATTTCATAGCCAATAACAAACCGCACAGATAATTGGAAAATAAATAAAATAAAAAAACAAACGAGTAAAATAAGTCTATGAAAATCGAACTTTTTTTTATTCTCATTTTTAAACATATTTTATAGGGATTTTTTATCATATTCAGCAATTTTGCTACCAATGCAATATAGAATCAAAAAGAAATTTAATAGCTAATAACAAACCGCACAAATAAATAAGAAATGAATAAATTTAAAAAAAATAAGTGAGTAAAATAAGTATGAAAATCGATTTCTTTTTTTTAGTGTCATTTTTAAATATATTTTATAGCATTTTTTTTTCTATTCAGCAATTTTGCTGCCAATGCAATACAGAATCAATAATAAATTTAATAACCAATAACAAACCGCACAAATAAATTTAAACAAAAAATTTAAAAAACAAGTGAGTAAAATAAATCTATGAAAAACGACCTTTTTTGTAGTGTCATTTTTAAAGATATTATATAGGATTTTTTTTCATGTTCAGCAATTTTGCTGCCAATGCGATACCGAATAAAAAATAAATTTAATAGCCAATAACAAACCGCACAAACAAATTTAAACAAAAAATTAAAAAAACAAGTGAGTAAAATAAGTCTATGAAAATCGAACTTTTTTTTAGTCTCAATTTTAAATATATTTAATAGGGATTTTTTTTACTCAGCAATTTTTCTACCAATGCAATACAGAATCAATAATAAATTTAATAGCCAATAACAAGCCGCACAAATAAATAAATAAATTTTAAGTGAAAATAAATGAGTGAAAAAATATGAGTAAATTGCACTGCTCGTCCATTTCCGAGTGGTGAGCCTTTCTCGCTCTGCCGTTCCTTTCCACGTGTAATAAAAATTATAAAGAACGTGCGTGGTCAGACGTTGGATAAATGTCCGCGTGGGTAAACGCTTTACGAGGAACTTACGGTACAACCGTCGCATCGGAGAGAGAACAGCAGCGAAGAACGCGATACGACGCACGTAGATTTCCAAGAAATTCACTTTCACCCGACTTTCCCCCCCACCGACGAATCTCTCGCAATCGGAGTACTCGTTCGCTCGCGTTTCTTCGCGCGAGGGTTTTTCTCTTTTTCTATCCCTACCTCTGAAGCCTTAAACCTTTTGAATGCTCATGATGCGCGCGACCAGCTAAGAATGGCTGGTTGAGGTTTGAAGTGAACTCAACGCTGCGATCCGGTGAGTCGTGGCCCATGACGAAGCGGATCCTGGACCCAACCACTTGGAGAAACGGCCTCCAGGAAGAATCGCGCGGACAAATTGCACCATTCGACGCAACATCCATAATTTTTGCATTTACTTATCTAATTCTCACCCACAGGCTATAATAAATCATCCTAATATCTTCCTTTATACGAATAGTATGTCACGAGCGCTGGAAATTTAAAAAAATCTGGAACTATTTTAATAATTTTCAAGTCTATTTTTTTTATGTAATATTTTTTTTATATTGTAAGAATATTTGTAAGAAAATTAATTAGGCAATTTGTTTTGCACATATCATCATAATTTTCTAGTTTTCGCAGAGCCACAAAAGTAAAATTTAAATAAAAATTGTTATACTTAAAAAAAAATTTCAATATGTCCAAAATGTTTAATAATTTTCCAATGTACGTAAAATTCTTGATAATTTTTCAGTATATGTAAAATGTTTGATAATTTTTCAATATATGTAAAATTCTTGATAATTTTTCAATACATGTAAAGTTTTTGATAATTTTTCAATATATGTAAAATTCTTGATAATTTTTCAATATATGTAAAATTCTTGATAATTTTTCAATATATGTAAAATTCTTGATAATTTTTCAATATATGTAAAATTTTTGATAATTTTTCAATATATGTAAAATTCTTGATAATTTTTCAATATATGTAAAATTTTTGATAATTTTTCAATATGTGTAAAATTTTTGATAATTTTTCAATATATGTAAAATTCTTGATAATTTTTCAATATATGCAAAATTCTTGATAATTTTTCAACATATGTAAAATTTTTGATAATCTTTCAATATATGTAAAATTTTTGATAATTTTTCAATATATGCAAAATTATTGATAATCTTTCAAATATAAATATATATATTTTTTTGTGATACTAGGAATTGATTAAAATTATTCTGTAACATTCCCAAAAAATTTCTGTCGGTATTTCTGGAGAAAAACCATAAGTTCGATTCTTTTTAATTGGGGCCTTAATATCAAAAGTTTATCGTAAGTAAATAAAAAATAATGTCCATATTGCGCGCACTTTTCACTCTTAATTCCCACTAATTATTAAATTCTCCGTGTACACTAATTGGGTGTCGTAAGGTCGTCTTTTACTTGTTACCATCTTTAATGTAATTCGAGCATAAGCATTTATTTTTAGGCTTCACTTGCAGCAAAAGTCATTTGCATACCCTAACAAGAATTTTGTATACCTTCTCATATAAACGATTGCAGATCACAACATTTATGAAATAATTCGATCCATCATAAAACAATAATTATTACAAGAGCGAAAAACAAAAAAAAATCTAGACAACAAATATGAATAATTTACTTATCGAATATATTCAAAATATAAAAATAAATTTATATTAAAATCGTGCCCAGACCCAATCAAAACTTATATTATCCAATCATCAAATGTATAATATATTTACATCGTATTTTAATTACAAAACTAAAGACCAACGATTTTTCGTCTAGCAAATTTTAATTTAATTTCTTTTCGTCCTCAATGACGTATGAAATAAAACAAGAATGACTCAACTCACCTGAGGTGCTCTCTGGCAAAAATCTTCTTCCGAAAGAGTTGCGAGGGTAGCGCCATCAATATTGAAGCTTTCCAACGGTACGGATGGCAACTGAAGTTGTCGTCTGGCCCACTGAACCCATGCGGCGACATCAGCAGCGCTCCAGCGTCGGGGTTCTACACAAAAACACAAAAAAACCAGGCATTTAAATAACGCTGTCCGAGAATTTTCGAAAATTTGACTAAAACTATCTTAAGGACCAGGAGGTGCGTATAGAGCCGCGGGGAATCCGAGACGACCTTGGATGGATCGAGAGTCGCGCCACGAAGAAGTTTCGTAATTCAGCGCTCACGATATATCGTGGAACCGGCCGGTTATTCCGTGAGCGTGACGTCATGGCTTGCAAACCGTAGACAGCAAATGGTGCTTGCGACGGGACCGAGTGCTCGTGGACCGGTGTGTGCTGTTGTGCTGCTGGGAACCGGTCGTAAGCGAGAAACTACGACTGCAAAGAGCCTCAGGGCGGCCTGTCTTCCCGCGAGATCTCTCGTACACGCAGGAGATCCTCGATCGCAAACATGGAAGTGGAAGAATGAGAGGAACGGAAATAATATAGAAGCGACATGACGTAACTACTTGGCTGGGAGCGATCCTGTCACAGCGAATATTAGATGCAGGCTAATCCAAATTTAGAACCTCTGTTAAATCCAAATGCAATATTTGCAGCGCCGTAACGGTCAATTTTATGGGCATAAGTTAAAACATCGATTTATAAGTTGAGTTGAAAGTTGAGTTGAAAGTTGAGTTGAAAGTTGAGTCGAAAGTTGAGTCGAAAGTTGAATCGAAAGTTGAGTCGAAAGTTGAGTCGAAAGTTGAGTCGAAAGTTGAGTCGAAAGTTGAGTCGAAAGTTGAGTCGAAAGTTGAGTCGAACGTTGAGTCGAAAGTTGAGTCGAAAGTTGCGTCGAAAGTTGAGTCGAAAGTTGAGTTGAAAGTTGAGTCGAAAGTTGAGTCGATAGTTGCGTCGAAAGTTGAGTCGAAAGTTTGTCTGAGGAACTTGAGTCGAAAGTTGAGTCGAAAGCTGAGTCGAAAGTTGAGTCGAAAGTTGAGTCGAAAGTTGAGTCGAAAGTTGAGTTGAAAGTTGAGTTGAAAGTTGAGTTGAAAGTTGAGTCGAAAGTTAAGTCGAAAGTTGAGTCGAAAGTTGAGTCGAAAGTTGAGTCGAAAGTTGAGTCGAAAGTTGAGTAGAAAGTTAAGTCGAAAATTGAGTCGAAAGTTGAGTCGAAAGTTGAGTAGAAAGTTGAGTCAAAAGTTGAGTCGAAAGCTGAGTCGAAAGCTGAGTCGAAAGTTAAGTTGAAAGTTGAGTTGAAAGTTGAGTTGAAAGTTGAGTTGAAAGTTGAGTTGAAAGTTGAGTCGAAAGTTGAGTCGAAAGTTGAGTCGAAAGTTAAGTCGAAAGATGAGTCGAAAGATGAGTCGAAAGTTGAGTCGAAAGATGAGTCGAAAGTTGAGTCGAAAGTTGAGTCGAAAGTTGAGTCGACAGTTGAGTCGAAAGTTGAGTCGAAAGTTGAGTCGAAAGTTGAGTCGAAAGATGAGTCGAAAGTTGAGTCGAAAGATGAGTCGAAAGTTGAGTCGAAAGTTGAGTCGAAAGTTGAGTCGACAGTTGAGTCGAAAGTTGAGTCGAAAGTTGAGTCGAAAGTTGAGTCGAAAGATGAGTCGAAAGATGAGTCGAAAGTTGAGTCGAAAGTTGCGTCGAAAGTTGAGTCGAAAGTTGCGTCGAAAGTTGAGTTGAAAGTTCCGTTGAAAGTTGAGTTGAAAATTAAGTTGAGAGTTGAGTCGAAAGTTGAGTTAAAAAATGCGTCGCAAGTTGCATCGAAAGTTGAGTTAAAAGTTGTGTCGAAAGTTGAATTGAATAAATCAAGAATAATTGAAAAATCTTACCAGGGTGAATGCCAAGAGCCACGCAGGTGTTGTCAAAGTCTTTTTGGAGCTGTTGAATGGCAAGGCTAAGGACTGGTTCGATTTGCTCCCGTGCAAGATCACCGACGCACTCGCTGCTCTCCATATCCTCGACGAAACCCGTACCGACGCTACCGAGATCCACCGGCCTGAGATTGTACTTTCTCTGGAAGCTCGTGTCTCTCAGAACTTCCCTCAAAAGTTGATGATCACACTTTTGCGGTCCTTCCTTAAAGATTTCCTCTTCCCTCTTCAATGAGTCGCAGAGAATCTTGTCGCTTCGCATTTGAACTGAACCCTCGTCCTGCACCTCAATCTTCGGCACGAGACTTCCGTACTCCTCGTGCAGACTCTGCTGATCCTCCTCCGCTTCTGACAGCCGACTATTATTGCTGCTTGGCTTGTTGAAGAGCAAGTCTCTCAATGGCGAACTCTCCTGTCGTTCGTTCGAGTGCGGAACCGGCGATGATGATCCAGAAGAACTTATCGAACGTGGCTCTTCCTTGAAAAGTATCTCCTTCAATAGAGGATTCGATTCTTCACGTTTCGGGAAAAAATCGGTGTCCAGCGTGTTGTAAATGTCTTCCTCGGAACGTGGAGGCGTACAAGGCACGGTACAATCGGTCGAGTCCTCTTTATGACCCAAACTCTCGGCAAGGAGTCTGTAAAACAAGGAAATAAAATATTATTAGCCTTTAAAAAACGTTGAAGATATCATATGACTTAAAGTCACCGTTGAATAAACAGTCACCAAACATTTTTTAATAAAACCCACAATAAACCCATTTTGTCAAGTTTTTCGCGTTTGTTCATATGAAGTTCTTGAATTGACAGAAAATTTGTCACTTTTGTAATCAGCAGGAAATATTTTGACCTTATGAATACGAATTTGCTATCCATTTTATTAAAAAATCCATTGTGCATGAAAAAAAAGGAAAAAAATGTGTTTAGGTCTTTTTCTATTTTCCAATATGTATAAAATAAAGTTTTTGCGGGAAGGATTATTGATAAAGTTGTTGCTTGTTGATTCACTGGTGATCTACGATATGATTGCTTTTCTTTTTTTTAGAGAATGATAAAATCGTGACTAACCGTGATTCCTGAAGTATGGCGAGAAGATCGAGGCTCTTCTCTCTCTTGACGGGTTGTTTAAGTGGCTCAGGACTGGTTGTGTAGAGTTGGGCGCTTTGAGGACTCTGAGGAACGTAGTAAGGACTCGTTGGATAACCGGGTGAACCGTCGTGGGAATAATTGGGTGAAAGCTCGCCCGTTACACCAGGATAAGGAGGACTTGGATATGTCGTGGGTGAATTGGGTCTGGGCGAGTGAATCTCCTGCTTGATTTGCGTAGGTTTGAGGGTGCAACTCTGCTGTGTGCTTGCCACGTCGTAATCCTCCGGCAAAAGTGACAGATCAAATTGGAAAGTGCTGTAATCGAAGGGTGACGAAAAGCCAGCAGACGATGGCACTGTTTGTGGCATCTGTAAAATAAAAAAATAACAAAAAATATTAGATTATTTCAATCATTTTCTATCCTATTTTTTATTATCATTATTGGACAAAAAATTACCGACGAGATATTTAAAAAAAATGTTATTGACTAAAAATGTTCATTATAGTAATTTCAACCAGACTATTTATTTATTTATTTACAGGTAAAATAAAAAACATTAAAAAAAAAATAATAATAAATTAATTAGATTCAATTATTCGTAACATTTATTTAGTCACAAATATTTTTTCCTTCGTTTAAACTTTATTATTCTACTATTCTCTGATATTGTTTTTAATTTAAAAAATGCTGACTAAATACCAAAAATAAAATCAAAAGCCTATTTATTATTTATTATTTATTATTTATTATTTATTATTTATTATTTATTATTTATTATTTATTATTTATTATTTATTATTTATTATTTATTATTTATTATTTATTATTTATTATTTATTATTTATTATTTATTATTTATTATTTATTATTTATTATTTATTATTTATTATTTATTATTTATTATTTATTATTTATTATTTATTATTTATTATTTATTATTTATTATTTATTATTTATTATTTATTATTTATTATTTATTATTTATTATTTATTATTTATTATTTATTATTTATTATTTATTATTTATTATTTATTATTTATTATTTATTATTTATTATTTATTATTTATTATTTATTATTTATTATTTATTATTTATTATTTATTATTTATTATTTATTATTTATTATTTATTATTTATTATTTATTATTTATTATTTATTATTTATTATTTATTATTTATTATTTATTATTTATTATTTATTATTTATTATTTATTATTTATTATTTATTATTTATTATTTATTATTTATTATTTATTATTTATTATTTATTATTTATTATTTATTATTTATTATTTATTATTTATTATTTATTATTTATTATTTATTATTTATTATTTATTATTTATTATTTATTATTTATTATTTATTATTTATTATTTATTATTTATTATTTATTATTTATTATTTATTATTTATTATTTATTATTTATTATTTATTATTTATTATTTATTATTTATTATTTATTATTTATTATTTATTATTTATTATTTATTATTTATTATTTATTATTTATTATTTATTATTTATTATTTATTATTTATTATTTATTATTTATTATTTATTATTTATTATTTATTATTTATTATTTATTATTTATTATTTATTATTTATTATTTATTATTTATTATTTATTATTTATTATTTATTATTTATTATTTATTATTTATTATTTATTATTTATTATTTATTATTTATTATTTATTATTTATTATTTATTATTTATTATTTATTATTTATTATTTATTATTTATTATTTATTATTTATTATTTATTATTTATTATTTATTATTTATTATTTATTATTTATTATTTATTATTTATTATTTATTATTTATTATTTATTATTTATTATTACAACATAAAATAAAACCCGAAAATTTAAACGTCATTAAATCAAAATAAAATCATGTATCCTGCAGTATTATGGCTTCAATTATTTCCTCAAGAACATAATAACGTTGGTGCACGTAGCAAACGTCTCAGCATAAACGTCCCTAAGTTTCAAGGCGATAAAATAAAAGTCAATGTTTCTCAGATACGTGTTAACCCTTTCATCTGATCTTTCGTATACTGCGTCAGTTTTGCACTTCCATAAAACCCATCACAGGCCATAACTGGGCGGCAGTAAGCCCCGATATGTGTTATATATTGTTTGTACATACTGTAGAGACGTACGAGTTGAGAATCGCGAAAAAGCCGCTTAGCCGGAATACCCCAGGGGCTAAATATCGCTCGAGAGACTCGCCGAAAGACTTTTCTGCCCTTCGAGGGCTCGAAACGACGGTAGAAATATCCAGCTACAGTTATATAGTCAGTGGTTGGCATAGGGTATATACGAGTGTACGATGGGGCCATTTATCTTAGCCGTGTGTTTATTGCCCGTCGTGTGCTTGACCTCGCATCAGTTTGTTACGCTTTGTAAGCCCATTACAGAGTTCCCAGTGCATATTGGGTGCCCGAGAGATGCGCAAGGCGGGGTCGTAGCTCTGACATCTTGACGTAGTGCATCGCAAAGGTCGACGCGAAACAAACGATTATGCTCGGGACTGGATCGCGCGGGAAGAGTAGAGAGGGCGCTTCGTTGGATATGGACGAGGAAGACCCACAGTCCGATCTTCGTGCCGGCTTTAGATTCGCTCTCTTCCACCGTTGGATAGAGATACGCGCGTCCAACTCGTGGTATAAGCTAAAGCTATAAGTGTAACACACGAGTGTAGCTATATTCCCGACTCTTTGGCCTTTCTCTTTCTTCCGAGCAACGTTAAATTGCGGGATGGTAGAAGGATGAAGATACACGGTTGGTAGACACGAGTATGTATACATGGCAGTGATCTTTATTTGTTGAAAAAAAGTGCACCGTACACGGGATTTTATTGTGTAGGGGATTAAGATGTAGGGAATGAAGTATTGGTGGAGTATTGCTGCCTATTTGAATTCGGGAAATCCCGGATGAGATGTTATTCGTAAGGGATGCGACTCTACACTGATCTGAGTATACACATGCAAATGTGTAGAGAAGTGATTCGATATTGTAGCAACTGTACACGGTAAAAAAGTTACATAGCTAAAAGTGTACATAACGAAAAGTGTAGACAGATAAAAGTGCACGCAACATAAAGTATACACAGCTATAAGTGTACACAGCTAAAGGTGTACACAGCTAAAAGTATACACACCTAAAAGTGTAGACAGCTAAAAGTATATACAGCGACAGGTGTACACAGCTAAAAGTATATACAGCGACAGGTGTACACAGCTAAAAGTATACACAGCTAAAAGTGTACACAGCTAAAAGTATACACAGCTAAAAGTATACACAGCTAAAAGTATACACAGCACACAGTGTACACAGCTAAAAGCGTACACAGCTAAAAGTATACACAGCTAAAAGTATACACAGCTAAAAGTATACACAGCTAAAAGTATACACAGCTAAAAGTGTACACAGCTAAAAGTATACACAGCTAAAAGTGTACACAGCGAAGAGTATACACAGCGGCAAGTCTACACAGCACACAGTGTATACAGCTAAAAGTGTACACAGCTAAAAGTATACACAGCTAAAAGTGTACACAGCTAAAAGTATACACAGCTAAAAGTGTACACAGCGGCAAGTCTACAGAGCACACAGTGTATACAGCTAAAAGTGTACACAGCTAAAAGTATACACAGCTAAAAGTGTACACAGCTAAAAGTATACACAGCTAAAAGTGTACACAGCTAAGAGTATACACAGCGGCAAGTCTAGACAGCACACAGTGTACACAGCTAAAAGTGTACACGAAAACCTCGAAATACCTAAAACTATTCACAGTCAAACTCTACACAGCCAAAATTCCAACCGTACACAGGTCTTCTATCCGTAAGGTTGAGTCTACCATAAAGTTGAGAGTATTACAAATTGCTTGTAGTGTTCTCTCTTCCATATGGTCCCGACTCAACCTTATGGTCCCGAAATCTGTGTATAGTCCGTTTTGTGTACACTTTCAACCGTGTTGAGTTGCTCATATGTAGATTTTATCTGTATACATTTTCCACCTTCTAAATTTTCAGTTGCTTTGTGTTGCTCCCCTGTAACATTAACTGTGTACACTTTCTGCTGTGTAGAGCTTCAACCGTGTAGATTTTTGTCTGTGTACAGTTAAATTCAGCAAAAACGATGTTCCACCGTCAACTTGTGGAAAGTTATGCCTATAATTGTAACACACGAGCGCATATACAGAGTCTCTGACCTTTCACTTTCTTTCGAACAACATAAAATTACACGATGGTAGAAGGATTAAGATACACGCTGGTATACACGAGTATAAACATGGCACTGATCTTTACTTCTTGCAAAAGAGTCACAAACAGCTTTGCCCTACACATACATGCATATTTGGCTGTGCAAGGGACGAAGGAGTAGAGAAAGGACGACTGATGGAGGATTGCTTCTTATCTGTCTTCTGGAAATCTACGGGCAGTAACTGTTCGTTACAGAACGAGATGCTGGATTTGTTTTTGTGGCGAATTGGTTTCGTTTATTCTCATTTCTTTTTTTTTACTCATCTTTGCTCTCTGTTACCCACAGAACGAGAGGAGGAGTCGGGAAGCGATGTTTCGGAGGAGTTTTGAAGTAGGTAGTGCGTGGAAAGGTATCATTAAGGGAGTGGTGTGTTTCTCCAGCTTTTTTGCTGCTGTGGCTAGGCGTTTGGAATTCGGACGATTAACATACTGTTATTCGGCAGTAGATTTCCGGATTTTAGGCTACTTTTTTTTTACTCGTATAATTTACACTTATTAACTATCCTTTTAACGATTAGCGAATTAACAAGCATGAAGTATATAACCATACTAGAAATATAGTATATAATATAATATATAATTTTTCTCGATGTCAATAAATTTTTTAAAATTGTATATACGTCAAATTTTCTTGTTAAATTAATTAAATAAATATACAATAAGTAATTAATTAAAAATACTTGCCAATCAAATAATCGAATTATTGAAGAATGCTGATAAACTGATTTTTTTTAAACAGAGTAATTTTTTTATAATTCGTCTACAAAAAATTGTATAAATTTTCGTTTTCTTTTTTTTATGTATTTCATTTGCGGTCATTTGTATGACATTTTTTAAATTTAATATTTTCCTTGGAATAATAAAATCGTGGAACATGCATGATTTTATAATGCAAGAAGGTCGATATCGATTTTCTCGTTTGATGGTTTGATGGTTAAAGAAAAAGTTATACGGTCGTTGCATGCGGTTGAATGCGTGACCGTTTATTGCTACTGTCGTAAGGATTGCACTGTCGGTTAGAGCCGGACGTGAGGCTGCTACGGCTTTCCAATGTATTTTTTTTTTTTTTTTTTGCGGATTGTTGGTGTCCGGAGCTACTACTTCCAATGCCACTTACTGGGGCTCGAGTTCCATTGACGTCACAAACTACGTAAGTTGCTCCAGGAGAATATCAGTCCTTCTCGTTTGTTACACTCTCACTCGTTTCCCCCCCTCGAATTTTTAAGGTTTGACGTATCTTTCGTGAGACAAAAGGGATAAAAAGAAGCTTTGCTTTTATCATGGGTGATATGGACCAGATAAGTCACCCAATTCTTTTTATTTTTTATAGCCTACAATTCCTGCAAATGTAACAGGAATTGAATATTACCCTGAGGGTATCAAGAGCTTAAGGCACTTATTGATAAGAGCTTATCTCTGTAATTTACCTTTTTGCGGTTTTTAAACACGTTTTATATGGAAAATAAATTCAGTATATGGTGGATATAATATACGTGATTTTTTATTTATTTTTTATTACTAAGGAGCAAAATAATGAGGGAGTTATTTGCAAGAAATAATTTGCGGCTTTTTTTGGTTCTATTACAAATTTGTGGACAGTTTTGTCAAAGTTGGAAAATTCAAAATTTTATGGAATTTTGATGCTTTGATAAATTTTTATACAAATTCTATATATTTGCGTATTTAATGTTAATCTATTTCTGTAAATAATTTCAGTCCAATATCTGTAAATCTATGCAAATTTGGACTTTAATATAATTAAAAAAAAAAAAATTCAAAACACCATAAGTTTCGAACCCCTTAATCGATTCCCGCCAAATTAAATCCCCAGCCGTATTTGATGTTAGTCTAGTGTACAGAATTTAAGTCAGGTCCTGAAAAACTTCGGAATTTTTGGAAAGAACTAGAAATTGATTAGAATTTTTTTCTGTCAAATTAACAAAAATATGTTTTTGACAAAATTTGTTATACTTGTAAGTTCTTTTGTTTGATGGAAAAGCCTTTTAATAAAATGTTTACACAATTTTCTTTACTAATATGTTACATTTTACATAGATATTACTTTTTTGTAAAATATAATTCAAATTATTTATAGAAAAAATCAAACAGAGTGTGAAATTAATTTTCCACTATAAAATATTTTTATTATTTTTACAGATAAAGTTTCTAGTCAATTTATAGTTTTACAAAAAAATACAAAAAAAAATAAATTATTTACCTGAAAAAGTATAATAAAATGTTTACCAATATTTTTCACTAATATGAAAGAAAATGAAAATTCCGTTGTATCCGCTGGGAATGAAAATATTTTTGTTATTTTTACAGAAGAAAAATTTCTAGTTTTACAAAAAAAATATTTAAGGTATTTTTCCAATGTGAAAAAAAAAAAACATCCTCTCAAATTTTTAAAGCGAAATTCGAAATACTTCGCTGGCATACTTTATGGACCTGGCATCGCCGATTAGTCGTAAGTACACAATTTAGATATATAAAATTTCTACACTCGAAACTTTAAACGCGTTTTTCTCGAAACGACATTTTTCAAAACGCTGAACATTCCCCAGGGAAAAGTTTTCAAGCGATCGTTTTCAAATTTTAGGAGAACATTCTTCACGCTACTCTCTATCGTTCTATAGAAGATTTTTTTTTTTTAAATCTTCCCATTTTTTTAAAAGAAAAACTGTCGAAAAAAAACGGCTAAAATCGGTACTTTTTGTTCAAACCGCCGCCATTTTGTCAATTTTGATTTAAAAAAAAAGTCTCCATAGGGCGATAGCCAATCGCATACTAATTAATAATCCTTTGGGTTTTTTTAGATCAAATTTGCAACCCCTAGGATGTCCACCATGAGGCTATCTTTTTTATCAACCTTTTAATCAAAATTTTCACCAATTAAAAAAAAATATTTAAACAATAAAAATCGTCTTATAAAAAATCATTTTCTGTCATTCACGATTACCTTAATATGTCATAAAAATTTCAGATTGATCGGCGTATAGTAACCATCCGAAAAAAAATCGTGAAAATGGGCTATTTTTCTGGCCGTCACACTGGAAAAATCCCTCAAAAAAAAATGATTTAGCTCAAAAAGTATAACAAAATCTACTTAATAAAATGTTTATCAATATTTTTCACCAATATGAATGAAAATGAAGGTTTCGTTGCATCCACTGGGAATATTTAAACTCCGAAGAGTTTGGAGGAACAAACGAGAGGAGGCAGAGAGTTAAACTCTCGATCAGTAGGATCCGATCAAGAGTTATAGTACAGCAGGGCCTGCGAGGGATCGAGAACGATGTACATACACAACGCGTGGAAAGAATCGATGTTCGCCGTGGCCGGCTCGTAACTAGAGCGATCCAAGATGGCAGCTAGCGATTCGCCAACAGAAGTAACGTTGCCGGCGAACTATAGTAAAGATCGGGCAAATCGGGCAGGGAACTTCTTGCCGGGAGGAGCGAAACAGAATCTACACCTACTACTATGTGTATGCAGTGGGATGGACACTGGACGTCGACGGTTCGACGACCCCGATGAAACAGGGAGGTTCAAGGACCACGACCCTCACTCTCTTATACCACTACGAAAGTTAGGTACATTCAACGACGGGAGTTTCCAAAGGCTTTTGCTCCTCTTTCCTTCTCAGTATTGTTCCAACTGCGTAATACACCGAAATCACGTTCACTCTGACTTGACTTTACGTCACGATTTCTCTCAAGAGGTGAATATAGAAGAGACGGATTTTTTATTTACCATACAGAACATGAGAATTATATTTAAAGCTAAAAGCGATTTTTTTAAAAATTTAATACGTATTATTTTTGTAGTTTCAGAATAAAATTTGTATTTTGGCTACAAAGTTATTGTTAAATGGAATTTTTTTGGTAATTTTTTATAGAATTTTTGTTGTTCATTTTGAATTTTGGGAGAAAAAGGATATTTGTAATTTGTTGAGTTAGAAATATAAAACTGTTTATAGTGGAAATTGATGAAAAAGTTTTTGAACTTGTTGCAGAGTTCAAGTTGCAGTGATGGACTAAATTGGGGAAACATTTTTGTATGGGCATTTTTTTAATAGTCAACTTGACTTACGACAAGTGCAAAACAGAAAACAATGTTTGCACCAATAAAATTGACTATAAAAAATTCCCCATATGAAAACATTTTCCCAATTTAGTCCTGCGGTGCAATCTGAACTCTGCGACAAGTGCAAAACAGAACAAAAATATTTGCACCGATAAAATTGACTATAAAAAATTCCCCATATGAAAACATTTTCCCAATTTAGTTCTGCGGTGCAATCTGAACTCTGCGACAACTGCAAAACAGAAAAAAATATTTGCACCAATAAAATTGACTATAAAAAATTCCCCATATGAAAACATTTTCCCAATTTAGTTCTCCGGTGCAATCTGAACTCTGCGACAAGTGCAAAACAGAACAAAATATTTACACCGATAAAATTGACTATAAAAAAATCCCCATATGAAATCATTGTCCCAATTTAGTACTGCGGTGCAATCTGAATTCTGCGACAAGTGCAAAACAGAAAAAAAATATTTGCACCGATAAAATTGACTATAAAAAATTCACCATATGAAAACGTTTTCCCAATTTAGTTGTGCGGTGCAATCTGAGCTCTGCGACAAGTGCAAAACAGAAAAAAATATTTGCACCAATAAAACTGACTATAAAAAATTCCCCATATGAAAACATTTTCCCAATTTAGTACTGCGGTGCAATCTAAATTCTGCAACAAGTGCAAAACAGAAAAAAATATTTGCACCAATAAAATTGACTATAAAAAAATCCCCATATGAAATTATTTCCCCAATTTAGTTCAGCGATACAACTTTAACTCTGTGACAAGTGGAAAACAGAACAAAATATTTGCACCGATAAAATTGACTATAAAAAAATCCTCATATGAAATTATTTCCCCAATTTAGCCCAGTGATGCAACTTGAACTCTGCGACAAGTGCAAATCAAAAAAGAAAAATTGCACGGATAAAATTGACTATAAAAGAAATCCCCATATGAAAATATTTCCCCAATTTAGTCCAGCGGTGCAATCTGAACTCTGCGACAAGTGCAAAACAGAACAAAATATTTGCACCGATAAAATTGACTATAAAAAAATCCTCATATGAAATTATTTCCCCAATTTAGTCCAGTGATGCAACTTGAACTCTGCGACAAGTGCATAACAGAACAAAATATTTGCACCAATAAAATTGACTATAAAAAAATCCCCATATGAAAATATTTCTCCAATTTAGTCCAGCGGTGCAATCTGAACTCTGCGACAAGTGCAAAACAGAACAAAATATTTGCACCGATAAAATTGACTATAAAAAAATCCTCATATGAAATTATTTCCCCAATTTAGTCCAGTGATGCAACTTGAACTCTGCGACAAGTGCAAATAAGAAAAGAAAAATTGCACCAATAAAATTGACTATAAAAGAAATCCCCATATGAAAATATTTCTCCAAGTTAGTCCAGCGATGCAACTTGAACTCTGTGACAAGTAGAAAACAGAACAAAATATTTGCACCAATAAAATTGACTATAAAAAAATCCCCATATGAAATTATTTCCCCAATTTAGTCCAGCGATGCAACTTGACCTCTGTGACAAGTGCAAATCAGAAAAGAAAAATTGCACCGATAAAATTGACTATAAAAGAAATCCCCATATGAAAATATTTCCCCAATTTAGTCCAGCGGTGCAACTTGAACTCTGCGACAAGTGCAAAACAGAACAAAATATTTGCACCGATAAAATTGACTATAAAAAAATCCTCATATGAAATTATTTCCCAAATTTAGTCCAGTGATGCAACTTGAACTCTGCGACAAGTGCAAATCAGAAAAGAAAAATTGCACGGCTAAAATTGACTATAAAAGAAATCCCCATATGAAAATATTTCCCCAATTTAGTCCAGCAGTGCAATCTGAACTCTGCGACAAATGCAAAACAGAACAAAATATTTGCACCGATAAAATTGACTATAAAAAAATCCTCATATGAAATTATTTCCCCAATTTAGTCCAGTGATGCAATCTGAACTCTGCGACAAGTGCAAAGCAGAACAAAATATTTGCACCGATAAAATTGACTATAAAAAAATCCTCATATGAAATTATTTCCCCAATTTAGTCCAGCAATGCAACTTGAACTCTGCGACAAGTGCAGAACAGAACAAAATATTTGCACCGATAAAATTGACTATAAAAAAATCCCCATATGAAATTATTTCCCCAATTTAGTCCAGTGATGCAACTTGAACTCAGCGACAAGTGCAAATCAGAAAAGAAAAATTGCACCGATAAAATTGACTATAAAAGAAATCCCCATATGAAAATGTTTCTCCAATTTAGTCCTGCGGTGCAATCTGAACTCTGCGACAAGTGCATAACAGAACAAAATATTTGCACCAATAAAATTGACTATAAAAAAATCCCCATATGAAAATATTTCTCCAATTTAGTCCAGTGATGCAACTTGAACTCTGCGACAAGTGCAAATCAGAGAAGAAAAATTGCACCAATAAAATTGACTATAAAAGAAATCCCCATATGAAAATATTTCCCCAATTTAGTCCAGCAGTGCAATCTGAACTCTGCGACAAGTGCAAAACAGAACAAAATATTTGCACCGATAAAATTGACTATAAAAAAATCCCCATATGAAAATATTTCTCCAATTTAGTCCAGTGATGCAACTTGAACTCTGCGACAAGTGCAAATCAGAGAAGAAAAATTGCCCCGATAAAATTGACTATAAAAAAAATCCCCATATGAAAATATTTCTCCAATTTAGTCCAGCAATGCAACTTGAACTCTGCGACAGGTGCAAATCAAAAAAAAAAATTTTGCTGTGATAAAATTGACTATAAAAAAAATCCCCATATGAAAATATTTCTCCAATTTAGTCCTGCGGTGCAATCTGAACTCTGCAATAAATGTAAAATAGAAAAAATATTTGCACTGACAAAATTGCCTGGAAAAAAAAATTCCTCCTGAGAATAAGTTCCACATTTTACGCTCGTCCAGTGGTATTTTTTTATTGAGGAAAAAATTTGTATGTGCAATTGCAACACTATTTTATTTTCATTATTTTTAGGTGTCTCGGTTCCTTCACTTCAGGATCCCCTGAGGGGTTTCACAGGTCACCAGAAGTACGTGACGTGAATGCGATGACTAAAGCAATCGACGGCCACGACGAAGAATGCGAAACTTCCCGCGCACAGTACGCAACCATGACGTATTCTGTTCGCCAAGGTTTTCGTTCGAGATACCGAGCATCTGTAACTCTCAGATTCAACGCCAATCTCCATCAGTCTTTAAGCGTGATCTACACGGCCATTGGTCGAAGGTCACGTGTCTCACGGTCCAGTACTTTCCTATTAAATTTCTACAGGCAATTTCCCTCAAAATGGCAGCAATAAAATAAAAAATAAAAATTGAGAAAATATTTCCTAAAAACTCCTAAAAATGTCTTCAAATCACAGAATGATAATATATTTAAAAAATTCGTTTCTGCTCACCTATAAGAATATTTCTTATCAATTAATGCAGTTCCTTATGACAAAAAAACAAAACCGCTCTAAATAAAATTTCCAAAAAATCCAGAAAAATGTCGCACATAAAAACACAAAATCACAATAACCTTAAGTCACATTTGCCTAATTCACTTAAATTCATAATTACAGTCTTGCCAAGAGTAAAAAAAAATGTAATACACGAAATTAAAAATAAAACTTCACATATTTCACGACCGAAACATTGAAAACTAACGATAATTTGACTATTAACGATAATTAAGGGTCCTGAACTCACAGATAGTATTATTTTTTTGTTAAATACATACAAAAGTGGGAAATTTTTTTAAAAAATTTTAAATTAATTTAAGCGATGAATGTAATGTTTAAAAAAATGACAGTAACGAGTATCGGTACTCGAATTAATGGCGGGACGATTCCCGTGACACGTGCAGTCGCCATGACAGTTGCTTAACGTTTAAGACGATCGACATCGACTCGTCCACCGCGCAAACGATACAAACGGATCCACAAAAGCGAAGAGCAACCCCATAGCGTAAAAACCTCTTGCCACTTCTCCTCTTCCATCCATTGACCAGAACCGAGACATCTCACAACGACATACGCGACGTAGTACGTGTAGCGTTTGAGGAAGTGAAGAATTCTTTTTCTTTTTCTTTTTTTTTTTTCTTCTGTGTTACAAGTAGCTAAGACCGTTGCGTAGAGCTTCGAGGTCGATTCTCCTGCTACGGACAGTAAATATCAAGATAATTCGCTTCTTCGTCTGCCGCTTTGACTTCTTTATAGATTATTGCCTCGAGATATGCTTGTCCTTGTTTTTCCCTCTCTTTTTCGTAGGTGGATATAGATTAAGTAAGAATACGTTGATTCATTCGAATTGTTGGTCAGATATTGGCAGATTAAGCTATAATAATAATAATAGAAATTTTGTTTATTTATTTTGGAATTTATTTTATTATTATTATTATTGTTATTTTGTAAGAGTGAACTGATATGAAATTATGTTTTTACTTTTTTTGTTAGTGATTTTGCAAAAAAAATACAAATTTTAATTATTTATTTCGGAATTTTTTTCATTGTTATTATTATTATTATTATTTTATAACAGTGAGCTGATATATAATTATTTATTTTTTATGTTTTGTTGGTGATTTTGAAAATTTGCTTTGTATTAAATATTATTAAAAATATTTTGACGTAACAAATAAGAAGGAATAATTGTTACTTTTATTCGTTAGATTGATTTTGTATAAACGACATTTATTGCTAAATTTTTTTTTTTACCATTTCACGTAAACAAGAAATTTGCTTCGCTATTATTATGCTATCGCTAATATTTATTAGATTGTTGGTCAGAGATTGGCAAGGTTAGCTACAAAAATATGCAACTTTTGATTATTTATTTCGAAATTTATTTTATTGTCATTTATTAATAGTGATCTCGTAAAATATGAAATATTTTTAATGTTTTGATAGTCATTTTTTAATTCATCTCATACTAAATATTATTTAAAAAATTATAATGTTACAAATAAATAAATAAGTTTGATTGATATTTTCTGATTTTGTTTAACAAAATTTATTGCAAAATTATTATTTTTTAAACGATTTCATGTAAACGAGAAATTTGCTTCGTGGAAACGAATGATTTTGCAATTTGAGCTACAAAAATATGCCACTTTTGATTATTCATTTCGAAATTAATTTTATTATTATTTATTAATAGAGACCTCGTGAGAAATTATATATTTTTTATGTTTTGATAAAATATTATTTAAAGAATTGTAATGTAAAAAATAAATAAATGAGTTCGATTGATTTTTTCTGATTTTGTTTGAACGAAATTTATTGCAAGATTATTATTTTTTAAACGATTTCATGTAAACGAGAAATTTGCTTCGTGGAAATGAATGATTTTGCAATTTGAGCTACAAAAATATGCCACTTTTGATTATTCATTTCGAAATTAATTTTATTATTATTTATTAATAGAGACCTCGTGAGAAATTATATATTTTTTATGTTTTGATAAAATATTATTTAAAGAATTGTAATGTAAAAAATAAATAAATGAGTTCGATTGATTTTTTCTGATTTTGTTTGAACGAAATTTATTGCAAAATTATTATTTTTTAACGATTTCATGTAAACGAGAAATTTGCTTCGTGGAAATGAATGATTTTGCAATTTGAGCTACAAAAATATGCCACTTTTGATTATTTATTTCGAAATTAATTTTATTATTATTTATTAATAGAAACCTCGTGAGAAATTATATATTTTTTATGTTTTGATAAAATATTATTTAAAGAATTGTAATGTAAGAAATAAATAAATGAGTTCGATTGATTTTTTCTGATTTTGTTTGAACGAAATTTATTGCAAAATTATTATTTTTTAACGATTTCATGTAAACGAGAAATTTGCTTCGTGGAAATGAATGATTTTGCAATTTGAGCTACAAAAATATGCCACTTTTGATTATTTATTTCGAAATTAATTTTATTATTATTTATTAATAGAGACCTCGTGAGAAATTATATAATTTTTATGTTTTGATAAAATATTATTTAAAGAATTGTAATGTAAAAAATAAATAAATGAGTTCGATTCATTTTTTCTGATTTTGTTTGAACGAAATTTATTGCAAAATTATTATTTTTTAAACGATTTCATGTAAACGAGAAATTTGCTTCGTGGAAATGAATGATTTTGCAATTTGAGCTACAAAAATATGCCACTTTTGATTATTTATTTCGAAATTAATTTTATTATTATTTATTAATAGAGACCACGTGAGAAATTATACATTTTTTATGTTTTGATAAAATATTATTTAAAGAATTGTAATGTAAAAAATAAATAAATGAGTTCGATTGATTTTTTCTGATTTTGTTTGAACGAAATTTATTGCAAGATTATTATTTTTTTAACGATTTCATGTAAACGAGAAATTTGCTTCGTGGAAATGAATGATTTTGCAATTTGAGCTACAAAAATATGCCACTTTTGATTATTTATTTCGAAATTAATTTTATTATTATTTATTAATAGAGACCTCGTGAGAAATTATATAATTTTTATGTTTTGATAAAATATTATTTAAAGAATTGTAATGTAAAAAATAAATAAATGAGTTCGATTCATTTTTTCTGATTTTGTTTGAACGAAATTTATTGCAAAATTATTATTTTTTAAACGATTTCATGTAAACGAGAAATTTGCTTCGTGGAAATGAATGATTTTGCAATTTGAGCTACAAAAATATGCCACTTTTGATTATTTATTTCGAAATTAATTTTATTATTATTTATTAATAGAGACCTCGTGAGAAATTATACATTTTTTATGTTTTGATAAAATATTATTTAAAGAATTGTAATGTAAGAAATAAATAAATGAGTTCGATTGATTTTTTCTGATTTTGTTTGAACGAAATTTATTGCAAGATAATTATTTTTTTAACGATTTCATGTAAACGAGAAATTTGCTTCGTGGAAATGAATGATTGAAAAATCGTTAATATTCATTGGATGTGTACGTTACGAAGATGAGGAAGAGAAGTAACAAGACTCGATATGCGTGAATGAATGCGAGAGGCCGCCGTCCGTTATGTGATGCTGTGATGCGATCGGCCGAACGAATGAATTACAATTCTTGATTAACACCATCGATTACGTCAGCTTGTAAATCGATAATTGCGGGTGTAAGGAAAATAATTGCGAAGGAATTACGAATCGGATGTTCACCTGCTATGTATAAAAAATTATAATGTAAAACATTTTTTTTTTTACATGTTACGAAATCTGTTACCGATCGATTTACCAAATACAATGTTTTTTATTGTCAATACCAAAAACTTTCAGCAATTTTGGAAAAAAGATAACATTTTTTTTATTCACGTTTCGAATTAAAAATTTTCCGTTAATTACAAGTATGAAAGATTTTTTATGAAAATCTTAATAAGTCAATATATAAAAATATTCAAAATTTTTTTAAAAATCTAAAAACGCTTTTTTGAGGTTTTCATGAAAAATTTTGATTTCTCGATAATATTAATAACAAATTTGTGTCCAACGGACCAAAATTCATGGATTTCGAATCTGAGAAAAAATTAAATAATTTTTTATATCTTAGCAAAAATGCTGAGATTTTTTTTCGCAAAAAATTTCATTAAAAATCCTGAAAAAAAAATGAAATTTTTTTTTTTTCATTGCTAAAACCCCATAACTCACATAACCCATGAATAATTTTTGTCTCTCACAGTTTGAAATATCAATAAACACGTTATAAATACAAAATAGTATTATTATTTTTTTATCGACTTTTTGTACATAGAAAATATATAAAATAATGAGAATATGTAAAATCCCTTTGAAAAGGGTGCACGAAAATCAAATGGCGGGATATTCTGGAGGAGAACTCGTTTGCTAAACGGTGACAAAAGGCTAAACACGTATTTGCCATAAGTGCGCGAGGGAATGACCGCGAATAGCAATCCTAACGCTATTTTATTGCAGAGTCCGGATTTCCCCAGCGTGGGCGGCAAAATCCTTGTTATACGAAGTCCAAGTATAGAAAGAGAGAGAAAAAAAAACTCCAGCTTCTCTTTTTACACTTTGAGACTAAACTCTGTGCTATTTATGCTCACATTGGCATTTGAAGTTAGGATATATACAAAAAGTGTCACTATGACTAAAAAAAAAAAAAAAAAAATGTAGGGAATCCATAAAAGCTCTTCTCTTCTGGTTGCATGACTGGAATTTTTGTTTTGTTCTTGGAAAGGCGAATCTTGTCCCTTTAAGTTAGTCTTTGCGTCTGGTATTAATTTCGCATAAGTTTGCAAAAAATGAGAGAGAATTGCAAACATCTTTCGATTGTATAAAAATCTGAAAAAAATTCATGCACATTAAGGATACTGCAAAGATTAATTTTGCATAATAATTAATTCTAAAATGTTATTAACAAATTGATGAAAAAAAATTATACGACAAATTTCCCGAAAACCCACATTTTTTAAATACTAAAATGATTCGTTGATTTTTCTGAATATGTATGAATTTTTTCAGATTTTTTAATTCACTTTGAATTTTTTTCTTTTTCATATAAAAAAAAGTAAAAAAAACACAAAATTCAGAATGAATTTAAAAATCTGAAAAAATTCATACGTATTCAAAAAAATGAACAAATTATTTTCATTTTAAAAAAATGTGGATTTCCGGGAGATTTGTTAAACAATTTTTTTTTATTATGCAAATTTGCAATTATGATTATGCAAAATTAATCTTTTCAGTACTTTTAATGTGCATAAATATTTTCAGATTTAATTCACCCTGAATTTTGTGTCTTTTCACATATTTTTTCCACATAAAAAACAAAAAAAATTCAGAGTGAATTAAAAAATCTGAAAAAATTCATACATATTCAGAAAAATGAACAAATAATTTTCATTAAAAAAAAAAGTGGATTTCCGGGAGATTTGTTAAACAATTTTTTTTTTCATCAATTTGTTAGTAATATTTTTGAATTATTATTATACAAAATTAATCTTTTCAGTAGCTTTAATGTGCATGAATTTTTTTCAGATTTTATTTTAAGTGTTTAAAATTTCCTCGAATTTTTCTTCAAATTATGCGAAATGAATACCAGACGCAAATTTCAATTTGTTCTTCACCTTTTTTCCTTATAACCTCTGACTTGTCGATGTTCGCACCCACTGTGTTATTCCCTTAAGGACGTAGTAAAATAAATGCTCGTTGAAGCTGCGAAAACGATATGCTAATATAGGTAGGCATTTATTTGGGCTCGAGCTTGTTCATCGTTACTTACTCGATTATATCGATGGATATTTGTTTTATATTTTATCGAGGCACTTTGGGTATCGTGAATTTACGTGGTGCTGCGGTATGAGAAAGGGAAATATATACATATAATAAGGAGACTGTTATTTACGATAACTGTCATCATTATCTGGATATTTATTAACTTGGGGACAATTGTATTATATTGTGTAAATTCTTTGTATATCATTGATTTAAGAAAATCGAGAAAGGTTGAAATTAGTGATACTAAATACAAAAAAAATTTCAACACACGCTTAAGGAAATCTTCGTGTAAAGAAATTATTATTTATGTTATTTACTTATTATTTTTTGTATTAATGGAAAATATTTGACAAAAAATTATTTTATTATTTATCGATGTTGCATTTTTAAAAATGTATATCGGATTATTTATAGAATAAATAAAAAATTAGAAAGAAAGCTTAAAAGTAATTTTTTAGCACAAAAACTTTTGTTCATTTTGTAGAAAAAATAGTTTGTTTCCAGATTTACAAAAAAGTACAAAAATAATTTATTAAGCTCAGAAATGATAACTCGAAATTGACTAGAAATTTTCTTTGGTCAAATTAACAATAATTTTTTTTGACATAATTTTTTTATTTATAAAAAAAACTTTTATTATGTTATTAATAAAATATTCATCAATTTTTTTTACCTATATAATTTATGGATGTTACAAATAATGGAATAAATCGAATAATCGAGAGAAAATTTAAAAGTCATTTTTTACTACAAAATATTTTTGTTAATTTTGCAGAAAAAAATTCTCGTCAATTTCTAGTTGTACAAAAAAAGGTACAAAAATAATTTATCAAGTTAAAGATTTTTTATTAGAAATTGACTAAAAAATTTTGTAGTCGAATTAAAGAAAATATTTTTAGACACAATTTTTTGTACAAGTACAAAAGTTTCGAAATTTATTTTTATTGTGGATGCGGCAAAGTTGTACCGAGCGAGTGTTAAGGGGTATCCATGTATTTATCTCTAAGAGGCGGTGTACGTATCAGAGTAGAGTCAACGGGGCCATCGGTAACTCCTTCGAGTTATCGAGTCTCTATAATAAGCATTGAAAATCGTAAAGTGGCTTATTTTGTACTTGGCTATAGCAGTTGAGACTCCATATGTTGCATGCACTGCTGGCGATGAGATGCGTGGTCTTCGCTCCCATTTGCTTCATCGCTATTCGATATTACGTAGAGGAGCTTTGCCAACCTTGTTTGTAACATTCATTTTTCTGGCCCGTTAATTTTTATTTTTCCGATAAATTTACTATAATTTATTCTAACAATTTCCCACGTGCAACGCTAAAGAATTTTACGAGAATATAAAAGACAGCCAAACTCTATATTCGATTAATAAAAATAAAAAAAGAATGCAAAATAGAACCTTGAATATTTATTTTTATTTATTTTTATTTATTTTTATTTATTTTTATTTATTTTTATTTATTTTTATTTGTTTTTACTTATTTTTATTTATTTTTATTTATTTTTATTTATTTTTATTTATTTTTATTTATTTTTATTTATTTTTATTTATTTTTATTTATTTTTATTTATTTTTATTTGTTTTTACTTATTTTTATTTATTTTTATTTATTTTTATTTATTTTTATTTATTTTTATTTATTCTTATTCATTTTTATTCATTTTTATTTATTCTTATTTATTTTTATTTATTTTTATTTATTTTTATTTATTTTTATTTATTTTTATTTATTTTTATTTATTCTTATTTATTTTTATTTATTTTTGTTTGTTTTTTTTCCCCATTACTTTTAACTATAAAAAAATCTACGTCCATGAGGAAGTATTTTCATAAATTTATGGCTTCCTCATAGAGGAAGTTTGAAAAAAGTTTTAGATAAATTTGGAAAAATAAAATTTAGAGAAATTTTAGTTGTCGAGAAATAAACTAACTTATAAGATGACATATGTACGTACGTCTGTAGGTGTATACTTTATGTGTATAGATATATTTGTATAGACAGTTTGTCCCACGCAATGAAGCAAAAAGAAAATTGCTCAGTGGATGTATGTTCCGTAATTGGTTACACGTGATCACGGACAATTTAACTTATGCATGTATACCAGAAATAAAATGCTGTTCTGAAGTTTCTTTATAAAAGGCTATAAGTCAAATGTGCTGGAAGGCATTTTATTAAATTTTAAAAAATATAAATGCTTTTAGTTATTTATTCATTTAATTAGAAACAGGAAAATAATAAATAATAATTTATAAAAAGCGAAATTAATTAATAAAAAAAAATCGAAGAGTCTTATATTAATAGTGGAAAATAGAAAATTAGATGAATTTGAAAAATGGACCAGATTCTTGTGATTTCGAATAGAGGAAATTTGGTAGAAGGCATTTTATCAAATTTAAAAAAAATGTTAATGCTTTTAGTTATTTATTTATTTAATTGTTAACAGGAATATGATAAACAATAATTTATAAAAAGCGAAATTAAATAATAAAAAAAAATCGAAGAGTCCTATATTAATAGTGGAAAATAGAAAATTAGATGAATGTGACAAATGGACCAGATTCTTGTAATTTCGAATAGAAGCCATTTTTTAGCATCTCCGATATTTGAGTTTCTGTCCGTCCTGCAAAATTTGAATTAAAATTGAAGGGTTATAAAAAAAAAATTGCAAAGGCAAATAATAAAATTATTTGTTATTCGTACCGAATAACATTTTTAATTATTTTATTTTTCTATAAATATTTTAAAAATAAAGTAAAAAGATATATTTTGTCCTCGATTCCATGGCGTTTGTAATTTAATCGGTTCGAATCCAGGTTATTAGAATTAGTTTATTAGGGAAATAATTTCTGTACCATAGTACATAATTATTCTAATAAACTTTATGATTAGAGATAATCTAAGTATGCTCGTTATGCTCAGTTTTATCGCGAATGGAACCGGAACGATTCGTTAGAGGAAACGCGCTAAAGCTGCGATAGCGTGAAGCACTAGATCGTTGTGAACGAGTGTCGAACGCTCGCGCCTCTGTCTGACTATTAGCTGACTGTTTCTACTTCCAATAAGAACTTGGATCTTTCAATGATTTTTTTCCATTTATTTTTTTCAAATTTTTGTTATTAGTTTCTTAAAATGATTTTTTCAATTAAAGAAAATATTTCTTTCAGTTTTTGTAATGATTTTTTCAGTTTATATCAATTTTTTTTCAGTTTTCGTTAATGTTTTTTTTATCAGATAACAAAATATTTTTTTCAGTTTTTTTTTTTTGCATTTTTCTGGCGACCAATTTTTTTCTATTTGTGCGGTAATTAAAAATTTTCCGGTGGCTAATAGAATCCACATTATTTTATTTTAATGATTTTATTTTCTTTTCATTTTTGCCAAATGTATTTTGAAAAATATTTTTTTTCGTTTCACATAAATGATATTTAGATGAAAAAAAAACCACTGGCTTACCCATGGTTCATATCTCTGCTTATTGCTTTATTAACGATTCGGTCATTGCGGATGCTGGATTTTCCAACTCGGTTACCATCTCATTTGACTTTTCTTATCTGGAATATCCAATTTGGATTCCCATATTTCTATTGAGCCTCTTGTAATTCGAGCTACAAAGGTGAGCATGCTAATTGTCCTGCTCATGACGCATCATGACGAGAGATGGTTTTACCACAATCGTAAACGATTTATGATCTCTAGTAGGTAATTAATGTATACAATATGTATTTAGTAATTGTCTAATTTACCAAATAATTAAATGTATCAATCTAATTCAACCTCACAAAATTCAATATTAAAAAATTCAACCTCACAAAATTCAACCCTACAAAATTCAACCTTACAAAATTCAATGTTACAAAATGCAACCTTACAAAACTCAACCTCACGAAATTCAACCCTACAAAATTCAATCTTACAAAATTCAACCCTACAAAATTCAATCTTACAAAATTCAACCTTACAAAAATCAACTTTACAAAATTCAATCTTACAAAATTCAATCTTACAAAATTCAACCTTACAAAATTCAACCTTACAAAATTCAACCTTACAAAATTCAATCTTAAAAAATACAACTTTACAAAATTCAACCTCACAACATTCAACCCTACAAAATTCAACCCTACAAAATTCAACCTTACAAAATTCAATCTTATAAAATTCAACCTTACAAAATTCAACCCTACAAAATTCAACCCTCCAAAATTCAATCTTACAAAATTCAACCTTACAAAATTCAATCTTACAAAATTCAACCTTACAAAATTCAACCTTACAAAATTCAACCTTACAAAATTCAACCTTACAAAATTCAACCTTACAAAATTCAACCCTACAAAATGCAACCCTACAAAATTCAATCTTATAAAATTCAACCTTACAAAATGCAATCTTAAAAAATTCAACCTTACAAAATTCAACCTTACAAATTTCAACCTTACAAAATTCAACCTTACAAAATTCAACCTTACAAAATTCAACCTTACAAAATTCAACCTTACAAAAGTCAACCTTACAAAATTCAATCTTAAAAAATACAACTTTACAAAATTCAACCTCACAACATTCAACCCTACAAAATTCAACCCTACAAAATTCAACCTTACAAAATTCAATCTTATAAAATTCAACCTTACAAAATTCAACCCTACAAAATTCAACCCTCCAAAATTCAATCTTACAAAATTCAACCTTACAAAATTCAACCTCACAAAATTCAACCTTACAAAATTCAACCTTACAAAATTCAACCCTACAAAATGCAACCCTACAAAATTCAATCTTATAAAATTCAACCTTACAAAATGCAGTCTTAAAAAATTCAACCTTACAAAATTCAACCTTACAAAATTCAACCTCACAAAATTCAACCCTACAAAATCCAACCTTACAAAATTCAATCTTACAAAAATCAACCTTACAAAATTCAATCTTTCAAAATTCAACCTTACAAAATTCAACCTTACAAAACTCAACCTTACAAAATTCAACCTCAAAAAATTCAACCTCAAAAAATTCAATCTTACTAAATTGAAAGTTACAAAATTCAATCTTACTAAATTGAAACTTACAAACTTCAACCTTATGAAATTGGAAATTACAAAATTGAACATTATAAAGTTTAACCTTATAACATTTAACCTTACAAAAAGTAACTCTACAAAAATTGACCTAAGAATGAAGTGGATACGTCATAAAAGTGAACAAGAGATTTGAGAAGCGAAAGGTGAACAGACAGATCTGGAAGAAGGTAGTACGAATGTAGTTTATGTATCACGTTAGCCGAACTGAGAAAGTGCAAGACGAGCAAGACAAATAAATATGTGGTTGCTATAGCGTAAATAGTAACATAATACCGCATAATGGGGGGTATAATGCTGCACTGTAACGACCCCCGGTGCATCACCACGTCGAGTTATTGCAGAGCTCCCTTTGTCTGTTGTAACCTCTCTCTTCGTCTTTTCCTTTCTCTCGAACTATCTCGCGAAACTTTAGGACGCATATAACTGCCTTTGTGCCCTCTCACAGTCGTTGTTAAATGTGTTATATCTAGATAAGACATTAAATGTGCCATTACTTAGAATTCCATTAAATGTGACACAAATCAAATCAAATATTTTGGCATTATTGATAATGTCAAAATATCATTATAAAATAGTCGAAAAAAATTGCATAGCATTTTTTTTAAATCTCATAATTAGAAACATAATTATTGTAATCATTAGAATTTATTATTAAAAATTTGATTTACATAATTTTCTATTAATAATTATTAGAAAAATTATTGATATAATTTAATTATTAATATGATTTTCTAATTTTTTTTTGTATTTCGCCAAAAATGTTACTTTTTATTTCTTAGAAAATTAACATAATTTTCAGATTTTTTTTTTGTTGGTATTTCGCCAAAAAAGTTAATTTTTATTTCTTAGACAATTAATGTAATTTTCATATATATATATATATTTTTTGGTACTGGATTTTTTTTTTTTTGTATTTCGCCAAAAATGTTAATTTTCATTTCTTAGAAAATTAATGTTAAATAAAATGTTTGAAAAAAAATCAACGATTTTAATAACGACACAAAACTTACATTTTTTGCTTGTGCTCGATTGACACAATATTTATGTACTCTTGAAATTGCTGTACTGATCTAAAAGGAGCGAAGTGTTTCATTGCCATTGGTTAGAAAATTTATTCGCTACACGTTAGAAGTTGGCGAGGAATCCAATTATTATCATCATCATTAGAATAATTATTAATATAATTAGTAGATTTTTTATTTTGGTATTTCGTCGAAAATGTTACTTTTTATTTCTTAGAAAATTAACATAATATTCAGATTTTTTTTTTTCCTGGTATTTCGCCAAAAATGTTAATTTTTATTTCTTAGACAATTAATGGAATTTTCATATATATGTATTTTTTTTTGGTATTGGATTTTTTTTTTTTTTGTATTTCGCCAAAAATGTTAATTTTCATTTCTTAAAAAATTAATGTAAAATGAAATGTTTAAGAAGAGCAAACGATTTTAATAATGACACAAAACATACATTTTTTGCTCGTGCTCGATTGTCACAATATTTATGTACTCTTGAAATTGTTGTACTGATCTAAAAGGAGCGAAGTGTTCCATTGCCATTGGTTTGAAAATTTATTCGCTACACGTTAGAAGTTGGCGAGGAATCCAATTATTATCATCATCATCAGAATAATTATTAATATAATTAGTAGATTTTTTATTTTGGTATTTCGTCAAAAATGTTACTTTTTATTTCTTAGAAAATTAACATAATATTCAGATTTTTTTTGTTGTTGGTATTTCGCCAAAAATGTTAATTTTCATTTCTTAGAAAATTAATGTTAAATAAAATGTTTTAAAAAAAATCAACGATTTTAATAACGACACAAAACTTACATTTTTTGCTTGTGCTCAATTGTCACAATATTTATGTACTCTTGAAATTGTTGTACTGATCTAAAAGGAGCGAAGTGTTCCATTGCCATTGGTTAGAAAATTTATTCGCTACACGTTAGGAGTTGGTGAGGAATCCAATTATTATCATCATCATCATTAGAATAATTATTAATATAATTAGTAGATTTTTTATTTTGGCATTTCGCCGAAAATGTTACTTTTTATTTCTTGGAAAATTAACATAATTTTCAGATTTTTTTTTTCCTGGTATTTCGCCAAAAATGTTAATTTTTATTTCTTAGACAATTAATGGAATTTTCATATATATATATTTTTTTTTGGTATTGGATTTTTTTTTTTTTTTTTTTGTATTTCGCCAAAAATGTTAATTTTCATTTCTTAAAAAATTAATGTAAAATAAAATGTTTAAGAAAAGCAAACGATTTTAATAATGACACAAAACATACATTTTTTGCTTGTGCTCGATTGTCACAATATTTATGTACTCTTGAAATTGTTGTACTGATCTAAAAGGAGCGAAGTGTTCCATTGCCATTGGTTAGAAAATTTATTCGCTACACGTTAGGAGTTGGCGAGGAAGCAAAAGCATTTGAGTGTGCGTACATTTACTTGCGAAGGTGGCAAAGGCCAGATTTACATAATCTAACGATTCAATCGTCTAGCTCGAAAGAAACGCCGCGCCCTGTCGTCTTCTACTTCGTACCTAAGTTTCACTTCTTTATCGCAGCACCTTCAACCTACACTTGGTATGTCATCCATTTATTTTTTTTATTTTTTATTTTTTCTTTTATCAAATACCAATCATATAAATTCCAATGGGGCACAATACGATACTCGATATTATTTCCAGGAGGTTCGAAGGCCTTTATATGGATATCGGTAACTATTGATCAATGAAATTCACGATCGACGTTGTATATTATCGTCAAGTCTTCCGCATTCGTTACGCCTGTGGCAGATGTGACAGATGACTACCGATCTATATATTATTGACAGGTGGATGAATTATTGCCGATCTCAATCGATCTCCTATGGAATTTTCGATCTGCTTTATTTCTTTTACAGTTATCGAGATTAAAAATTGGATTAATTGATCAACATTATTATGAAATTAAAGGTTAAAGATGAAAATAATAATTGAATAAAATTTCGTCGAATATCTTAGGAATTAAAAAAATGATTTACATAATTTTTTTAATTATTCAATTATATATTATATATAAATATATTTTATATATAATTTTTTTTTAAAATTATATATAAAAGTTATTTACATAATTTTTTTAATTTCCTAAGATATTCCTAAGATTTTCGACGAAATTTGAAGGTTCGAGATGAAAATAATAATTGAATAATATTTCGTCGAATATCTTAGGAATTAAAAAAATTATGTCAATAATTTTTTTTTTTTACGTTCTTTTAATGCTCTAAAATTTCTTAATCGTCATTAAAAATGTTATGCAGTGGTCAACATTATTGTGAAGCAAATGCTGAAAAGGTGACAATAATAATTGAAATAAATGTCGTTGAATATCTCATGAAATGTTATTTTTATACATAAAATATAATTTAATGAAATGGCGTTGATTATCGCATAATATAAAAAGAAAATTGTCACGCATTATTCCTTAACTTTAAAAATGGAATTTTTTATATAAAAATTTTATATAAAAATAGATAATTTTCGCGAATTCATGGAATTGACTACAAATTTCAGTTAAAAATCCCATAAATTTGGAAAATTTACTGGAAATCAGAGGCAAAATTCCGAAAAGTAAATAATACCTATATTTTATCTTTAGCCAATTTTACTAGGATTTTTTAAACACTCATTTATTGATAGTTTGGTATTATTATCAATGATACAAAATCAATGATCTTAAAATTTGCAATAAGCTTGACTTTTTTCAGATTTGACAAAAATAAAATAAAATAATCATAAAAAATCCGATCAAATCAAACTTTCATTTCTTTAGAAAAATCTTTTAAAAAATCTCGATGATCGACAATATAGAAATGTACTTTTATTTTTTTTATTAGAAAAAAAATTTATTCTGGTTAAAAACTTGTTTGGTATAAGATTTTGAATACATCCATAAAAAAGTGCACCCTTAATCAAAACCTAAAAAATAATCTCTATGGACTCACAATATAAAAACTTACTTTTATTTTCGTTAATTTAACAAAAAAATGTATTATATGGTTAAAAACTTGTTTGGTATAATATTTTGGATACATCCATAAAAAAGTGCCTCCTTAATCAAAACCTAAAAAATAATCTCTATGGACCCCGAATATAGAAACTTACTTTTATTTTCTTTAATTAAAAAAAAAAAATTTCTATATGGTTAAAATCTTGTTTGGTATAAGATTTTGGATGCATCCATAAAAAAGTGCATCCTTTATCAAAACCTAAAAAATAATCTCTATTCACCCACAATATAGAATCTTACCTTTATTTTCTTTAATTAAAAAAAAAAAATTTCTATATGCTTAAAATCTTGTTTGGTATAAGATTTTGGATGCATCCATAAAAAAGTGCATAGCAAAACCAAAAAAAAATCTCAATGTACCTACAATTTTACGTAGATGATTTAAGGTACTGCATATCACAAAAATAAAATAAAATAAATCAAATAAAAAAAATAAATAAATAAATAAAAATAAAAAATATAAATAAATAAAGAAAAAAAAAGAAAAATATAAATAAAAAATAAAAAATATAAATAAGTAAAGAAAAAAAATAAACACATAAACAAAAATAAAATAAAAATAAAAAAACTAAAATGTCCAGTGCTATTGGCGGAAATTTAACTCAGAGCGCTTGGGTCGTGAACGAAATTCAATATTTCCTTCAGCGCGATGGTTCGTTTGCAGATCTCTCGTGGTTCTGTCCTCGTTGTTCTTGCGGCGAGACGATAGCGGGACGAGGATGCAGATAGGAAGTCGCCCGTAGGACCGCGATTTGGAAAGCCCAACGTAGCCGGCCTTGAAACTCGCGTCAGCCGAAGCCCGTTCTCCAGGTGAGCGACGAAGAGAGCAAGTGAAAGAGAAGAGTCAGACACGGCGAAGAATTCCACGGCACAAGATTTTAAGACCGAGACATAGAAAGAGAGAGAAAGGGAAATGGCGTGCGTGCAACGGGGATCGCCAATAAAAAAAGAGTTATTCGTGACTCCAGTTACCTACTCGATGACTCGAAGCACTCGGTGAACGCAACTTAAAGACGAGGAAAGCGAATGCGAAGCAATAAAAACTAAATTAACCAACTTGAATGTAGATACGTGACTTTAATATATTATTTTATAAAACTAATTTTTATTTCAAGTCTGACATTTTTTTAAATTTATTTATATATTTTTTTTCTCGAGTCAGTATTTATGAATCAGCCTATATCTGAGTCACGAATTTTTTTAGAGTGTTGTGACAATTGGAGATTTATTGCTGATTAATTGATTATAAAAAATTTGTATAATTCAATTTTTTTAAAATACATATATGTAAAAAAAAATTTTTTTTATATATTGAATATTTTTTTCGAATAATTATAGTAAATGTAAAGTAAATTATAGTTGAATGTAGGAACTATAGGACGTGAATATAATATATTATTTTATAAAACTAATTTTTTAATCAGGTACGAATTTTTTTTTTTTTTTTTTTTTTTTTTTTTTTTTTTTTTTTTTTTTTTCATGTCCTTTAGTATATTTTTTTAATATCGAAATATTTTTGCCGGGAAATTATATTCTTCATATATTTGATAGATTTGATACTTTCTATGAAATATACGAGTTTATTCTTAACAAAATATATGAAATATTTTGAATATATATTAATAAATTTCTAATTTTTTTTTCGTATTGCATATTTTTTATGGTGTATATTTTACGAAATATACGTGAAAATATATTTTTACATTCAACTATATTGACATAAATATAAAATCATGCTTCGAAATTAATAAATGATATATTAAACACGAAAAAAATGCTATAATTGACTGAATATTAAATTTAACATATCTATTTGTGTATAATATATTATAATGAAAACAATTTTTTTTCGTTTTCTATTGTCACTTCTTAATTAGTACGTACATGAGTCGTAAGGTTTCTTTTAACTTATAATGTGCCCATTATTGTCAAGATAGAAAAAGAAGAAAAAACAAAACGAACTTTAGTTGTATTATTAAAAGATCATAAAATAAAAATATCCGAATATTTAAAGAAGCGAAATAGCTCAGTAAAATACTTGATGACGTTGTTTACTCGACGAGTATCGTACTCACGAGGCTATCGAAGTTACTGCGGAATTATGCAAACGAGACTGGACCAATACACAGTGGCTATTTTATGCTGATACATAGCCAACTGATACATTTGTCTTGTTTGCATATAATTGAGAAATAATGTTTCATTAACTGGCCACAATTATTTCACATCGTGATGGAAATTTTTTATAATTTTATAAATTTCAAAGATTTTACTCTTTCTTTTTTTTAATTGAGAAATAATGTTTTATTAACTAGCCACGATTATTTCACATCGTGATGGACAATTTTTGTAATATTATAAAATTCAAAGATTTTACTCTTTCTTTTTTTTAAATTGAGAAGTAATGTTTTATTAACTGGCCACAATTATTTCACATCGTGATGGAAAATTTTTGTAATATTATAAATTTCAAAGATTTTACTCTTTCTTTTTTTTTAATTGAGAAATAATGTTTCAAACTGGCCACAATTATTTCACATCGTGATGGAAAATTTTTATAATATTATAAATTTCAAAGATTTGTTTTTCTTTTTTTTAAATTGAGAAATAATGTTTTATTAACTGGCCACAATTATTTCACATCGTGATGGAAAATTTTTATAATATTGTTAATTTCAAAGATTTTAATCTTTCTTTTTTTATTTATTGAGAAATATTGTTTTATTAACTGGCCATAATTATTTCACATCGTGATGGAAAATTTTTTGTAATATTATAAATTTCAAAGATTTTACTCTTTCTTTTTTTTAATTGAGAAATAATGTTTCAAACTGGCCACAATTATTTCACATCGTGATGGAAAATTTTTGTAATATTATAAACTTCAAAGATTTTACTCTTTCTTTTTTTAAAATTGAGATATAATGTTTTATTAACTGGCCACAATTATTTCACATCGTGATGGAAAATTTTTATAATATTATAAATTTCAAAGATTTATTTTTCTTTTTTTTTTTAATTGAGAAATATTGTTTTATTAACTGGCCATAATTATTTCACATCGTGATGGAAGATTTTTATAATATTATAAATTTCAAAGATTTTATTCTTTCTTTTCTTTAAATTGAGAAATAATGTTTTATTAACTGGCCACAATTATTTCACATCGTGATGGAAATTTTTCATAATATTATAAATTTTAAAGATTTTACTCTTTTTTTTTTTAATTGAGAAATAATGTTTTATTAACTGGCCACAATTATTTCACATCGTGATGGAAAATTTTTACAATATTAAAAATTTCAAAGATTTTACTCTTTCTTTTTTTTTAATTGAGAAATAATGTTTTATTAACTGGCCAAAATTATTTCACATCGTGATTGAAAATTTTTATAATATTATAAATTTCAAAGATTTATTTTTCTTTTTTTTTTTAATTGAGAAATATTGTTTTATTAACTAGCCATAATTATTTCACATCGTGATGGAAGATTTTTATAATATTATAAATTTCAAAGATTTTATTCTTTCTTTTCTTTAAATTGAGAAATAATGTTTTATTAACTGGCCACAATTATTTCACATCGTGATGGAAAATTTTTATAATATTGTAAATTTCAAAGATTTTACTCTTTCTTTTTTTTAATTGAGAAATAATGTTTTATTAACTGGCCACAATTATTTCACATAGTGATGGAAAATTTTTGTAATATAATAAATTTCAAAGATTTTACTTTTTCTTTTTTTTTAAATTGAGAAATAATGTTTTATTAACTGGCCACAATTATTTCACATAGTGATGGAAAATTTTTGTAATATAATAAATTTCAAAGATTTTACTTTTTCTTTTTTTTTAAATTGAGAAATAATGTTTTATTAACTGGCCACAATTATTTCACATCGTGATGGAAAATTTTTATAATATTATAAATTTCAAAGATTTTACTCTTTCTTTTTTTAATTGAGAAATATTGTTTTATTAACTGGCCACAATTATTTCACATCGTGATGGAAAATTTTTATAATATTATAAATTTCAAAGATTTTACTCTTTCTTTTTTTTTAATTGAGAAATAATGTTTTATTAACTGGCCAAAATTATTTCACATCGTGATGGAAAGTTTTTATAATATTATAAATTTCAAAGATTTTACTCTTTCTTTTTTTTTTAATTGAGAAATAATGTTTTATTAACTGGCCACAATTATTTCACATCGTGATAGAAAATTTGTATAATATTATAAATATCAAAGATTTTACTCTTTCTTTTTTTATCTTTTATGTTCAATTAAATATGCTAATTTATGAGATTATGAAAGCCTCATTTTATTATTTTATGTTTTTAGCGGATTTTATTCTGAGTGGTAATGCTGAAAATCAAACGTGTTCGTATCGATATCGTGCCACTTTCGTGATAACGTACCGCTACCGTATATTACATCGTTAAACGTGTTTGCCACGATGTACGATAAATCTTTAATGTGGAGAATTCTCCCGCACGTGTAAAACGAATAATCTATTATACTCGGTGTATTTCAAAGCGATGCTTACGTTTTCTTAAGCTAGATTCATCGGTATTGCGAAATTCTGACATTACAACGAACTTAAGGTTATCAAAATTCGGTAATTTCGTTACAATGTTTGTAAACTTTTTTTTATTGTTTTGGTAAAACTGTTAATGGATTAAAAAATCCTGACCTTCACACGATTTAAATTTGATGTCAATCCGTTAAGGGGTTCACAATTTATGGCATTTTGAAATTTTTTGAAATTTTTTGTTCCTGCTCTAACTTTCGAAATTTTTAAGATATCGGGCTCAAATTTAAACCACGAGTAAACTGTCGTTAAATAAGGTATGGGATTGAATTTGAAGTTAATCCATCAAGGTGTTCAAAATTTATGGCATTTTGAATTTGTTGGAGAATGTTAGCTCGGGCTCTAATTCCCGCAATTTTTATGATATCCGGCTCAAACTTGGACCAGAAGTGGACTGTTATCAAATAGTGTTTGGAATTAAATTTGGTGTCAATCCGTTAAGGGGTTCACAATTTATGGAATTTTGAAATTTTTTGAAATTTTTTGTTCGTGTTCTAACTTTCGCAATTTGTAAGATATCGGACTCAAATTTGAAACACGAGTAAACTGTTGCTAAACAAGGTATGAAATTGAATTAGAGGTTAATCCATCAAGGTGTTCAAAATTTATGGCATTTTGAATTTTTTGACAAATGTCAGTTCGGGCTCTAGCTCCCGCAATTTTTATGATATCTGGCTCAAACTTAGACCAGAAGTGGACTGTTATCAAATAGTGTTTGGAATTAAATTTGGTGTCAATCCGTTAAGGGGTTCACAATTTATGGCATTTTTAAATTTTTTGAAATTTTTTGTTCGTGCTCTAACTTTCGCAATTTGTAAGATATCCGGCTCAAACTTGGACCAGAAGTGGATTGTTATCAAATAGTGTTTGGAATTAAATTTGGTGTCAATCCGTTAAGGGTTTCACAATTTATGGCATTTTGAAATTTTTTGCAATTTTTTGTTCCTGCTCTAACTTTCGCAATTTTTAAGATATCGGGCTCAAATTTAAACCACGAGTAAACTGTCATTAAACAAGGTATGGGATTGAATTTGAAGTTAATCCATCAAGGTGTTCATAATTTATGGCATTTTGAATTTGTTGGAGAATGTTAGCTCGGGCTCTAATTCCCGCAATTTTTATGATATCCGGCTCAAACTTGGACCAGAAGTGGACTGTTATCAAATAGTGTTTGGAATTAAATTTGGTGTCAATCCGTTAAGGGTTTCACAATTTATGGCATTTTTAAATTTTTTGAAATTTTTTGTTCGTGCTTTAACTTTAGCAATTTGTAAGATATCGGACTCAAATTTGAAACACGAGTAAACTGTCGTTAAACAAGGTATGGAATTGAATTTGAGGTTAATCCATCAAGGTGTTCAAAATTGATGCCATTTTGAATTTTTTGACAAATGTCAGTTCGGACTCTAACTCCCGCAATTTTTATGATATCCGGCTCAAACTTGGACCAGAAGTGGACTGTTATCAAATAGTGTTTGGGATTAAATTTGGTGTCAATCCGTTAAGGGGTTCACAATTTATGGCATTTTTAAATTTTTTGAAATTTTTTGTTCGTGCTCTAACTTTCGCAATTTGTAAGATATCCGGCTCAAACTTGGACCAGAAGTGGACGGTTATCAAATAGTGTTTGGAATTAAATTTGGTGTGAATCCATTAAGGGGTTCATAATTTATGGCATTTAAAAATTTTTTGAAATTTTTTGTTCGTGCTCTAACTTCCGCAATTTTTAAGATATCGGACTCAAATTTGGTCCACAAGTGGACTGTTATTAGATAAAGTTTGGGAGTGAATTTGCCATCAATCCGTTAAGGAATTTAAAATTTATGGCATTTTGAATTTTTTGTTCGTGCTCTAACTTCCGCAATTTTTAAGATATCGGTCTCAAATTTGGTCCACAAGTAGAGTGTGGGTAAACTAAGCATCAGTTCGAATCTGGCGAGAATCTGTCAAGGGGCTCGAAACTAATGCCATTTAAAAATTTTTAAACATGGCTGCAAAGCAGAACTTTGCAAATTGCTTCCTCATTATTGTTGGATTTTTACAAAGCTTCCTCTATGAGGAAGCCAAAATAGATTAACACGCTTCCTCATAGAGGTAGATTTATAAAAATCCAACAATAATGAGGCAGCAATTTGCACAGTTCTACTTTTTTGTAACGAAATGCTGAGACTGAAGCTATTTTGATTTTGGCCAATAATGAAACTGCGAAAAGATTTAAAATTATCGATTACATCGAGGGATTGATTTTGTTGTTTTGCCATAAGGTTTTTAGCCTTATAAAGATATGATCATCCAGTAACTCTCCTTCCCACAATGCAACATAACCCTCGAGTAACCCTTTTGTTCGCGCTTGGATCGTGCTGGTTCTCTCGGGTTCGCTGGAGTCGCTGGTCTTGGAATTATACCTTTGGTGGCCTCAGAGACGGAATGGGATTTGCTATTCGGCGAACAAGAACATACGAAGGACGAGAGAGAGAGAGATAGAAGGAAAAAACGGTGGAAAAACAAGGAGGCACTGAGAAGCGCATGTGCAGATAGCGCTTTTGCTCTCGCGCGCCACCGGTAGCTGCGCTTGGAATATTATAATGGATTCAAACTAAGGGGGTTTGTATTGAGATATCAGTATGTGGCCCTGGCACTGCGGTAATGGCCTCTCGTTTCTTGGAACACAAATACAAACGTTGCCACTATATATATATATATATACTATATTTGCAGCTATTCTACATACATGTGAGAAACACATAAATATATGAGGCATTCTCTGTCGATCGGAATTTGAAAAATAAAAAAAATAATATAGTCATTCAAAAAGTGTGAGAAAAAAAAATTAAAGCAATTTTTTTTTTCAATTTGAATTTCTGTAATAAATTGAAAATGGTTTAAGGAATTCCAGCAATTTGAAAAAATTGAAATTGCTTTAAAAAAATTAAATTGCGTTAAAAAATTGAAGTACTTTTTAAATTTAAATTGCTTTAAAATATTGGAGAATTTTTTTTTTTTTTTTCTGGTTATACTTAACTCAAAATATACATATTTATTGTTACTATGATATAGTGACTGTAAAACTGTATATTATTTATTACTTTATAAATTAATAAATATTTATATGAGGCATTCTCTGCTAATCGGAATTTGAAAAAAATGAAACAATGGAAATAGTCATTGAAAAAGTTTGAGAAAAAGAAATGTGGGCAATTCTTTTTTCTTGTTTCAATTTTTTTGTCGCGCAATCTGTTATTATTTTGCATTATATTTTCGGAAGAAAATAGTGATAATGGATAATAGAATTATGATGAAATAAAGATTCGATCATAATTTTTTTTATTGTCTTTTTAATAAACAATGACAAATTTTGATAAAACTGAAAGTTTGTAGAAAAAAAAAGCTGTTGTCAGAGAATGCCTCGTATAAGTACGCGCATCGAAACGCTTAAATACTCTTTCTATTTTTTCCGCAGATCTTCCTCCCTTTCAGAAAAAAATATTCAGAGGTCACCGATTCCAAGCATGCAGGTATTTAAATTTATAGCCAAAGTTCGAAAAAAATGCAGAAAAACTAAAAGATACATCAAGTTCATATAAATCCCAAATAAAATACAGTTTTTTAATGTTTATATAGGGAATTTTATTGTAATTAGGCCGGAGGGTTATAATAAATAAAATAAATAAAATAAATAAAATAAATAAAATAAATAAAATAAATAAAATAAATAAAATAAATAAAATAAATAAAATAAATAAAACAAATAAAATAAATAAAATAAATAAAATAAATAAATGTCACCAAAACGTGGTTTTGTGAAGTTTTTTACCCTCATAGAATACCTCATATAGCACATGCATTATAAGTGCACATAGTTTGAGAGCCGAAGCAGCTTTGCACCATGGTCAGTCCAGCACACCCTCGCGGATATCGTAAATCACTGTATATCGTCCTGATGCTATGCTGGCAGCCCATTTTGTGCTATTCTATTCAAATGAAACCCAAGTCGAGGCTCGGCTCGATGTGTCTCCTCTCGCTTTCTTGGTTATATGGTTCCTGAGCTCAGTTCTGTCTCTCATTTCAACACCGTTGGACTGGGAGCTCGACCTTAGCTCTCGACAATCGTCATAGCGATTCTTAACCTTATCTACGCACCCCAAGCCATTATTCTAGTCAGGGAATGGCAATAAAAAATGGGTTTTTATTAACGACCGATTTTTACGTCCACGGACATTTTTTCTGGTCTATTTTTCAACCATGGACATTTTTTTTGGGGATATTCTTCAACCATGGACATTTTTTTTGGGATATTCTTCAACCAAGGACATTTTTTTTTGGATATTCTTCAGCCATGGACATTTTTTTGGGATATTCTTCGACCATGGGCATTTTTTTCTGGGATATTTTCTGACCATGGACACTTTTTTCTGGGATATTTTTCGACCATGGACATTTCTTTTTCTGGGATATTTTTCGACCATTGACATTTTTTTTCTGGGATATTTTTCGACCATTGACATTTTTTTTCTGGGATATTTTTCGACCATGGACATTTTTTTTCTGGGATATTTTTCGACCATGGACATTTTTATCTCTGCAATATTTTTCGTCCATGGCCATTTTTTTTCTGGAATGTTTTTCGACCATGGACATTTTTTTTCTGTTATGTTTTTCGACAATGGATATTTTTTTCTGCCATGTTTTTCGACCATAGTCATTTTTTTTCTAGCATGTTTTTTGCCCATGGATATTTTGTTTTTTAATGTTTTTCAACCATGGATATTATTTTTAAATTTTTCTTGTACCAAGGATATTTTTTTCTGAATGTTTTTATATCACGGATATTTTTTTTGGGATTATTTTTGTTCTAGGATATTTTTCATTATGGATTTTTGTTCTGTGATACTTTTTCGAGGATATTTTTTGTCCATGGACATTTTTTCTTAAATGTTTTTGGCCACGGATATTTTTTCTGCAGTGTTTTTTCCCGCGAATATTTTTTTCTGAGATGTTTTCAATTCAGTGAATTAATTTCACAGTACAATAATTCTAATTAACATAACATTTATTTTCTATCTTGTATACACATTAATCTAAAGTTTTTTTTCAGTCGAACTGAAGAAACGTTTTGTCAGCGTTAAGTTTGTCCAAAAAGTTGCACCATCCAATTACTGTACCGAGGCGGACTCTTGTCCTTGCCTTAACAGAGTCAAATATGACACTGATGTACTTAATATCTGCAATAAAAATCACATAAAATGACAAAATTCCTTACTATACCAATAAAAAAATTAATACATATAGTCTCAAGATAACATTATAATCCCTTGACAGATTTTACATGAAATTTTCTCCACTTTCGAGTCTTTAACCCTTTAACATCTAAAATAGTATACAATGCTACATGGTATAAATAAATGTATCAAAATATATTTTTCTGCCATAAAAAAAAAATCCTTAAAACATTCTACAAGCAGTAAAATTTAATTAGAGATGCACCCTAAATTTTTATTTCATCACAGAAAAATGAATCAACATTTATTCGCATTGTTATTAAAAAATTCTCTATCAACAATTTTTTTTCTTTCACATTTATTTGCATTTTGATTTAAAAAATTCTCCATCAACATTTTTTTTTTCATTCACATTTATTTGAATCATCATTACAAAAATTCTCGACCAACAAATTTCTTTTTAACCATCAAAATTTATTTGCATTTTGATTTAATAAATTGTTCATCAATAAATGTAACAATTTTTTGTTGTTTTCAAACAAAAAGTGTCTGAGTTTTTAAAGGCTCGTTAAAAATCCTAAATGGAGTCTATCAAGAAATTCTAATTCTATAAAAACATAATGATAATATTTCTAACCGTCCTAAAAGTTTCCAGTGATACGGGAAAAAAATTTCCAGCTGTCAAAACACATGGACGTCTCGCTCTGACAATAACGAACATAAGATCCTTGCTAAGTTGTCGACTTACAGGATTCGCTAAATTCAAGTACCATCGAGCAGAATATGCAGCGTCAGCGACAGCTAAACTCTCGCGTATCAGATCATCGCAAGTCAGAGTGAGCATAAAGAGTTGTGTAAAAGTACCACCACAATGTACGACGAAGATCATTCTGATGGTCATTGATGATTCGGCCTTGTATAAGTAAATGACCTTTTTAAATTTTCAAAATTTAAAAAAAAAAAAAAAAGAAAAAAATGAAAACCATGATGAGTTAATGGCAGTTGCAGATTCCAGAGCAAATCGCAATTTTTTTTCCCTAGTTGCAATTTCGTACGAATGACAATATCATGATTTGTAGTTCTTTGATGACAATTTTGTGAATCATTCTCCAACGAATACCAACGACTCACCAATATGGCTTGATAACAGACGAGGCAGATGATAATGCTGAATATAATAACCTGGCCAAGTATTGCGAACTTGTAAACTTTTTCCACCATCTCCACGAAATTAATAAGCAATTGATGACGACTAACACAATCCTTGAACTCATTGTACTGAACAGAGAGATTTGTACAGTCTATTGAATATCCATTTTCATCGCTTTTTGATGATGATACTTGAGAATTTTTTGTGTCTTTAATTTCGCACAAAATTTCCAATTTTTGTTGCAAAATTCGAAATTGTCCAACCGTGTGAACGTTTATTATGCACAATAAATTGTCGAAGCAAAAATAGCAAATTCCGGAGTGAAACAATGCGAGAGTCTGAAAAACGAAATAGAACAAATTGAGATTTGTCAGATTTTGGATAATTTGGCACAGAGATATTTTTACTTGAACGAAATATGTGATCTCGTAATATGGCGTTGTGGTCTTTGGATAATCTAGCCAAATGTTAAATGGAAGCATGCGGTCCGTCTCATTTTTTCCCACATTAACTGAAAACAAAATTTGCCATGTTTGTGCCATAATTATATTATTATTAGTTTTTAAGATTTTTTAATGTGGCTATTGGAATGAGGCTCACATATGATTGGTTGAATCGTATAACTGCAGACTGTACAATTAGCGAAAAATGTAAAGGTGCATACGAAATAGACGCATTTGTTTTCACAGCCTCGTACTACACTTTCGCCGAAGGAATCGTAACTCCGTTCCCAAAAGTTGATGTAACAAAATTTTATCAGGTCGAAGAATGACGCTCGTTGCAATGAAAATATTATGAGCTTTAGAAAAATTATCAGAACTGTCATCGCGTTGCAAGCTTGGTATGCAGCTTGCTGAAACACAATAATTTTCGTGTCAATTTTTGAGAATAATGTTAAATTTCAATGAAATTTTGACGCAAAGTGTAAATTTCAATGAAATTTTGACGAAAAGTGTAAATTTCAATGAAATTTGGACGAAAAGTGTAAATTGCAATGAAATTTTGACGAAAATTGTAAATTTCATTGAAATTTTGACGAAAATTGTAAATTTCAATAAAATTTTGACGAAAATTGTAAATTTCAATGAAATTTTGACGAAAATTGTAAATTTCGATAAAATTTTGACGAAAATTGTAAATTGCAATAAAATTTTGACGAAAATATTGAATTTCGATGAAATTTTGACAAAAATTGTAAATTTCAATGAAATTTTGACGAAAATTGTAAATGTCAATGAAATTTTGAGGAAAATATCAAATTTCAATGAAATTTTGACAAAAAATATCAAATTCCACTGAAATTTTGACGAAAATATTAAATTTCAATGAAATTTTGACGAAAATATCAAATTTCAATGAAATTTTGACGAAAATATTAAATTTCAATGAAATTTTGACGGAAATATTAACTTTTAATCAAATTTTGACGGAAATATTAACTTTTAATCAAATTTTAAACACACAAAGTGAGATTTCAATCACATTTTTGCTGAAATCTGTAAGTAAAATCATATTTTGGCAAAGATGTAAAGTCATATTTCATCAACAAATGAAAATTCTAGTCATATTTTGTCTATAATAAATAAGATTTTTGACATCATTTACTGAATTCTTAAATTACAAATACATTTTTTTATGTCGACGAAATTTGACGGAAAATTCTGTCAAAAACTGGAAATTCCAATCGATTATGTAAAAAAAAAATTTATTTGAACTAAATTAGAACTTATCGATAAAATTTGAGTTAAATTATAAATTTTCAGCAAAATTTGAGTTAAATTATAAATTTTCAGAAAAATTTGAGTTGAATCATAAATTTTCCGTAAAATTTGACTCAAGTTCAGATTTTTGTAAACAATTTAGCCACGTTAAAGATTAATCCATGTCTAAGCAGTCACCGATCCAAGTACTAGCCCATGGACAATATTAAGTGAAGAATTAAAAGAATATTGAATCATCATCAAAATCAAGAAATTATTCGTAATGAAACAGCAAAGAATCTTTCATTGACACCAAACACTTTTAGAGTGGCAAAGAATAAAATTCCACACACTCACGTCAAAACTTTTTCGAGCATCCCAGAAGTTGGTCGCAGCTATGGTCCAGGATATAAAAATAGCGCTGATTGTGTAAATCATCGCGCCATCCATTATTTTTTTGCCCATTTCATCATTCCAGATCCAAAATCCGGCGAATCTCATGAAGAATCTTGTCAATCTTATGGCTCGACCATTGCAAAAATTGGTTGTAACCATTACGAAGGTTGAAAATGTCTTCAACTGTTCACCCAACCAACACCATATAATTTGACTTTTTTTAGGGAAAAAATGACTCTGACATTTGCCACGTTTTGTCAAATTAAAAAAAAACTGTTTTTTTTTTACTTATTCGCCTACCTAAATATTATTTTGTTATTTAATTGTTAATTAAATATTTAATTGATCCCATATTCACATGTTTGTATTGTTATTATTATTACTATGCTATTCTACTCTGTATTAATAATAATAATAATATATCACAAGAAAATAGACTTTGCTACACTGAGAGAAATCGTGATAATTCAGGCAACTAACAATAACCGTAGATTTTTAGCCCATGCAATAATTTGAATAGTTATTTCGACTGATTTGATAGTTAAATTAACAAGGTTATAGTTACTGTAACTAATTCTATAGTTGACTTAACATAATGTCGTAAATTATTTTAA
>OZ019972.1:35337816-35382252 GCA_963970395.1 Ephialtes manifestator
ATAATATCTTATGAATTAATGGGGATTTAATGTGGAACTCTGATTCGAACTCAAGTATTTCATTTAATTGGCAAAGATTTTCGATGAATCAATGAAATTTTTTCTCTCGACGTGGAGATTAAAAAATCCATTTCTAGAATGTCTTTTTTATTGTTTTATTTATCAATATTTAAAACGAAGGAATGCGAGATTTTTGTATAGTCTTTTGAGCGTTTCAATTAGTCGGTTACGTGGATTCGCTTTGCCTCAGCAATGTAAGATACGAAACTGCCGTACTATTTATCTGAAATTATAAGTTTTGTTGATATGGAATAATATTAAAATTTCAGAGACAGCAAAACTATAATATTTAATGTAGTGAAAAATAATCTCACTGTCATAAACGTCTCCAAGGATATCGGAAAAAATCCCCAAGCTGTGAGACAACATGGACGCTTTGATCTCATGATCATCAATATAATATCTTTCCTCAGTGCATCGGTATCGGTATTTCGGTCAAGTAAATGCCAATCCGATCGGTATACAGCGTCTCCCACGTCTGTACTGCCAGTCCACAAATTGTGACAGGTCAGAGTGAACATAAATAGTTGGGTAAATGTTCCAGCACAGTGTACCACAAAAATGACACGTCGCAGAAAAGGCCCACCAACCTGTGTCATTTATTTAATTATTAACTACCGAAATTTGTGACGTGTGCCATTTATAGTGACTTTTATATAAATTAAGATAGTAACAATTTGTCAAAATTTGACATAATTAAAATATTATTATTTATCTCATTATGCAATCCAAATAACATAACTTTCTCGTATTAGACATTTGAAACTATTTGTGACAACTCAAAATTTTATTTATGCCAAAATTAAGAAATTTGAATTTTTTATAATTTTATGCCAACTTGCAAAAATTCCGATTTTTTAAAATCGGTGATGTAAACTTTTTAAAAACTTGAAAATTTCTTTACTATTTTTTACTATTTGTGCCAACTTAAAATTTTAGTAGTAAACGAGATTTATTGACAATATATACATAACATTTTTTTTTTTTTTTTTTTTTTTCCTCCGTACATTGTTAATTGTAGGTTACAAACATATTGCCAATTGGCCATCGACCGCGGTCCTTCAGCCTTTAAAATTTTATTTATGTCAAAATTGAGAAATTTGAATTTTTTATAATTTTGTGGCAACTTGAAAAAATGACGATTTTTTCAAATTATTTATGGCAACTTACAAAAATTCCAATTTTGTTTAATCGTTGATATAACATTTTAAAAACTTGGATATTTCTTTACTATTTGTGCCTACTTAAAATTTTATTTATGCCAAAATTGAGAAATTTGAATTTTTTATCATTTTGTGCCAACTTGAAAAATTACGATTTTTTCAAATTATTTATGGCAACTTACAAAAATTCCGATTTTTTTAAATCGTTGATGTCAACTTTTTAAAAACATGAAAATTTCTTTAGTATTTTTTACTATTTGTGCCAACTTAAAATTTTATTTATGCCAGAATTAATAAATTTGAATTTTTTATCATTTCGTGCCAACTTGAAAAATGACGATTTTTTTCAAATTATTTATGGCAACTTGGAAAAATTCCGATTTTTAAAAATCATAGATGTCAACTTTTTAATAACTTGAAAATTTCTTTACTATTTTTTACTATTTGTGCCAACGTAAAATTCTATTTATGCCAAAATTAAGAAATTTGAATTTTTTATAATTTTATGCCAACTCGAAAAATGACGATTTTTTCAAATTATTTATGACAACTTCCAAAAATTCCGATTTTTTTAAATCGTTGATATCAACTTTTTAAAAACTTGAAAATTTCTTTACTATTTTTACTATTTGTCCCAACTTAAAACTTTAAGTTTACGTTTTAAGTAATTTTAATTTCTTTATTTTGGATTTTTTTTAAAATTTTTAATAATTTTATGCCAACTTGAAAAATGACGATTTTTTTCAAATTATTTATAACAACTTACAAAAATTCCTATTTTTTAAAATGATTGATGTAAACTTTTTAAAAACTTGCAAATTTTTTAAATTATTTTTGACGACTTACAAGATATTTAAGTGGGCATAATTGGAATTTATAGTTTTTTTTTTTTTTAAAGATCTTCTGACAAACGTATAAACGGGTTTTGGAATCACTAAAAAACCCACGAGGGTTTTTTAGGTTTTAGACGAGCATAAAACGAATATGCTATAAAGATTTGAGAATTGTCTACCGTTTAGTTTTGAGATATCGTGAGATAAAGAGGAATGTGGTAGCGCGTGACTAATAACGGAAGACATCAGAGGAGAATCTGATTGAAATTACCATACGTCTTGTAGAATATTCACGGAATGCGTAATATTCCAATAAAATTTTATTCAAAAACTTTTTGTTTCGAATGTGAATAATTCTGTAAAATCTAATAGATTAATAAAAATCTAATTACCGAAAGTTACTATTATTTATTTTAATTGATTGATTATTCAATGTAAAAATTATTATTTCGTTTTGCAAGAAAATGAAATTAATTTTTATTTAACATTTTTTTTTTTTTTTTTTTTTTTTTTTTTTTTTTTTTTTTTTTTTCAAAATTGTGGCTATAAAAACTTATGAAAATTTCAAGTATTTTGACTAACTCAAATATTATAGCAATATATTTTTTTAAGTATAAAAATTGCTTCCACTTAATTTGTGGTAAAAATAATCATATTATTGGTATGAAAAAAAATTGTGGCATAATTTTTTTCAAAATCAGTTCGATTCCTTGGTAATTGAATCCAAATTTACTGTCACATAAGGTACTACCTTAATTTACAATAAATTACTTTGATAATACTTTCCAAAAACGCCTGATAAGCGACGAGACAAATGAGAACACTGAATACTAAGACTTGTCCCAAAATGACAAGACTGTAGACACATTCGATTTTTTCAACAAAAACAATAAGCGCTTGATGTTGTCGAATGCATGTTTTGATGTTTTTTAACGAGCTCGCAGAGTCTCGAATATTTCTCTCATCGATGGTCAATTTTTCTTCACCATAAGTATTGTCTTCTTTTCTGACTACACATGATGTTTTCAGCCGATGGATAAGGATGCGAAATTGGCCATTTACGTGGACATTTAGTATGCAGAGAAGATTGTCGAAGCAGAAATACAGGATTCCAACGTGATACAACGACAAAGTCTAGAAAAAAAGAAAATGTGTAAAACTAGATAAACATTAAGATATTAATAGGAGCAACCAAAAAGTCAAATGTTAAATTTCACGGAGAGAAGGATCTGATACTTTTTACCATATTTCTAGTAAAAGTATCGTAAATTCGTGTACAAGTAGCCACGACGTCACCTATTAAGGGGAGGAAGTCAGGTAAAAAAAAATTGATTTTGGAAATTCAATATCATCCAAATCCTATTGCATATAAAAATGCCCAACGTACTATATTGTTGATACAGGATGAAAGGATTTTTTACTGTCGTCTGATTTGCATATGCTTTTCAATATTATCTTAAGCAAAGTTCTTAGGTTTTCCGTTCTGCGCATGATTCAGATCAAACTACTAGGCAAATTGAAATGGTTGACGTCTCATTTTCTTCTTCATGAAAAGATACACCGGCTAAATGGAGCAAATGTTAATAAAAGGTACTATTTTTCAAGTGACATAATTATTAATAAATAAATTTTACGCTATTTTCTAAATCAGTGATTAACTTTGCTTTCAGAATGAAAAAAAATAGTTTGCTCCATTTAGCCGGTGTATCTTTTCATGAAGAAGAAAATGAGACGTCAACCATTCCAATCTGCCTAGTAGTTTGATCTGAATCATGCGCAGAATGGAAAACCTAAGAACTTTGCTTAAGATAATATTGAAAAGCATATGCAAGTCAGACGACAGTAAAAAATCCTTTCATCGAGTACCAACAATATAGTGCATTGGGCATTTTAGCATATGCAAGTCGTTTGACTTGCATATGCTTTTCAATATTATCTTAAGCAAAGTTTTTAGGTTTTCCATTCTGCGCATGATTCAGATCAAACTACTAGGCAGATTGAAATAGTTGACATCTCGTTTTCTTCTTCATGAAAAGATACACCGGCTAAATGTAGCAAATGTTAATAAAAGGTAATATTTTTCAAGTGACATAATTATTAATAAATAAATCTTACGCTATTTTCTAAATCAATGATTAACTTTGCTTTCAGAATGAAAAAAAATAGTTTGCTCCATTTAGCCGGTGTATCTTTTCATGAAGAAGAAAATGAGATGTCAACCATTCCAATCTGCCTAGTAGTTTGATCTGAATCATGCGCAGAATGGAAAACCTAAGAACTTTGCTTAAGATAATATTGAAAAGCATATGCAAGTCAGACGACAGTAAAAAATCCTTTCATCGAGTACCAACAATATAGTGCATTGGGCATTTTAGCATATGCAAGTCGTCTGACTTTCATATGCTTTTAAATATTATCTTAAGCAAAGTTCTTAGGTTTTCCATTCTGCGCATGATTCAGATCAAACTACTAGGCAGATTGAAATGGTTGACGTCTCATTTTCTTCTTCATGAAAAGATACACCAGCTAAATGTAGCAAATGTTAATAAAAGGTACTATTTTTCAAGTGACATAATTATTAATAAATAAATTTTACGCTATTTTCTAAATCAGTGATTAACTTTGCTTTCAGAATGAAAAAAAATAGTTTGCTCCATTTAGCCGGTGTATCTTTTCATGAAGAAGAAAATGAGACGTCAACCATTCCAATCTGCCTAGTAGTTTGATCTGAATCATGCGCAGAATGGAAAACCTAAGAACTTTGCTTAAGATAATATTGAAAAGCATATGCAAGTCAGACGACAGTAAAAAATCCTTTCATCGAGTACCAACAATATAGTGCATTGGGCATTTTAGCATATGCAAGTCGTTTGACTTGCATATGCTTTTCAATATTATCTTAAGCAAAGTTTTTAGGTTTTCCATTCTGCGCATGATTCAGATCAAACTACTAGGCAGATTGAAATAGTTGACATCTCGTTTTCTTCTTCATGAAAAGATACACCGGCTAAATGTAGCAAATGTTAATAAAAGGTAATATTTTTCAAGTGACATAATTATTAATAAATAAATTTTACGCTATTTTCTAAATCAGTGATTAACTTTGCTTTCAGAATGAAAAAAAATAGTTTACTCCACTTAGCCGGTGTATCTTTTCATGAAGACGAAAATAAGACGTCAACCTTTCCAATCTGCCTAGTAGTTTGATCTGAATCATGCGCGGAATGGAAAACCTAAGAACTTTGCTTAAGATAATATATAAAAGCATATGCAAGTCAGACGACAGTAAAAAATCCTTTCATCGAGTACCAACAATATAGTGCATTGGGCATTTTAGCATATGCAAGTCGTCTGACTTGCATATGCTTTTAAATATTATCTTAAGCAAAGTTCTTAGGTTTTCCATTCTGCGCCTGATTCAGATCAAACTACTAGGCAGATTGAAATGGTTGACGTTTCATTTTCTTCTTCATGAAAAGATACACCGGCTAAATGTAGGAAATGTTAATAAAAGGTAATATTTTTCAAGTGACATAATTATTAATAAATAAATCTTACGCTATTTTCTAAATCAGTGATTAACTTTGCTTTCAGAATGAAAAAAAATAGTTTGCTCCATTTAGCCGGTGTATCTTTTCACGAAGAAGAAAATGAGACGTCAACCATTCCAATCTGCCTAGTAGTTTGATCTGAATCATGCGCAGAATGGAAAACCTAAGAACTTTGCTTAAGATAATATTTAAAAGCATATGCAAGTCAAACGACAGTAAAAATCCTTTCATCGGGCATCAACAATATAGTGCATTGGGCATTTTTATATGCAATAGGATTTGGATGATATTGAATTTCCAAAATCAATTTTTTTGACCTGACTCCCTCACTCAGAGAAATCGTAATAGTACAGTCAATACAACTATTAATTTTCTGTACAACTATTAGTTGTACAGACAACTATTAATTTTCTGTACAACTATTAGTTGTACAGACAACTATTAATTTTCTGTACAACTATTAGTTGTACAGACAACTATTAATTTTCTGTACAACTATTAGTTGTACAGACATCTATTAATTTTCTGTACAACTATTAGTTGTACAGACAACTATTAATTTTCTGTACAACTATTAGTTGTACAGACAACTCTTAATTTTTGGTCCATGCAACTATTTTCATAGTCACAGTAACTATGAAAATAGTTATGGTAACTATTTGGTAGTTATAGCAACTATTTGATAGTTGTGGCAACTATAAAAAAAAATTGGTCGTCCGAACTAAAAATGAATAGTTGTCACCTTATAGTTACTAATACCATCATTTTCTCTCGGTGCTCCCCTTAACAAGTCACAAGAACTACGAGAATTTTTACCATGAAATATGGTTAATAATTCTATGTATATGGTAGAAATTCTCATAGTTCTCGTACTTTTTGTCTGGTGGCGGCTATGGCATCCCAATACCAGACGCGTTTGATAATTTTTAGCATAGCGTCTGGTAAATTTTGTCACATCCTTCTCTCCGTATACTCAGCATTTTATTTATTTTATTTTTTTAGTAAAATTGACTACATGCACGACTCCAATTGATGGTATCAGCAGTCTTGATTTATCGATACCTCTATGAAGAAAAGAAGCTCAAAGTAGGGCGTCGTTGTAACTGGCAGATCAAGCCAAATGTCAAAAATCAGATTTCTGTCCGTCTCGTTTTTACCAACGTTATCTGATGCATAAATATGCTGATCATAAGCAACGTTCAAATAAATATGACATTCATTAATTCTTTTTTTGAATGAGTTACCAATAATTGGTGTTATCGTGTAACTGCAAACTGTGCCCTGAGCAAATACCGTGAAAGTACAGACAAAAAGTACGCACTGCTTTTCACAATCCTCAAGAACTTCCTTTCCAACGTCGTCGTATTCAACTTCCCAAAAGTTTTCTTTGCTGTACTTTATCAGCTCAATAAATTTGTCACGTTTTATCGCAAAAATCGTCACTTTGAAGAGCACCATGAGCAGAGTCATCACGTTTGTTAAGGCATAGGCAAATTTCTGTAGATGCACAAAAAATGGTAAAAATTGTAAAAATGGTAACATGTCCAAATTTTTGCAGATTAATCAATTTCAAAAAATGGTACAAATGTCCACTTGGGTAATGTTCGTCAGAACATAAGTCAATGCCTGGAGATTCATGTACAATAAATGGTAAAAATGGTAACATGTCCAAATTTCTGCAGATTAATAAATTACAACAAAATGGTACAAATGTCCACTTGGGTAACGTTCATCAGGACATAAGTCAATGCCTGGAGATTCATGTTAAAAAAATGGTAAAAATAGTCACATGTCCAAATTTCTGCAGATTAATAAATTACAACAAAATGGTACAAATGTCCACTTGGGTAACGTTCGTCAGGACATAAGTCAATGCCTGGAGATTCATGTGCAAAAATTGGTAAAAATGGTAACATGTCCAAATTTCTGCAGATTAATCAATTTCAAAAAATTGTACAAATATCCTTCGGTAGCGTTTGTCAGGATATAAGTCAATGTCTGGAGATTCATGTACAAAAAATGGTAAAAATGGTAACATGTCCAAATTTCTGCACATTAATCAATTACAACAAAATGGTACAAATATCCTTCGGTAGCGTTTGTCAGGATATAAGTCAATGTCTGAAGATTCATGTACAAAAAATGGTAAAAATGGTAACATGTCCAAATTTCTGCAGATTAATAAATTACAACATATTGGTACAAATATCCTTCGGTAGCGTTTGTCAGGATATAAGTCAATGTCTGGAGATTCATGTACAAAAAATGGTAAAAATGGTAACATGTCCAAATGTTTGCAGATTAATAAATTACAACGAAATGGTACAAATCTCCACTTAGGTAACGTTCGTCAGGACATAAGCCAATGTCTGGAGATTCGTGTACAAAAAATGATAAAAATGGTAACATGTCCAAATTTCTGCAAATTAATCAATTACAAAAAATGGTACAAATATCCACTTCGATAACGTTTGACAGGATATTATAAGCCAATGTCTGGAGATTCATATACAAAAAAATGGTAAAAATGGTAACATATTCAAATGTCTGCAGGTTGATCAATTACAAAAAATGGTACAAATGTCCACTTTCGTAACATTCGTCAGGACATAAGCCAATGTCTGACAATTAATGTGCCAAAAATGGCAAAAATGGTAACTTGAAAATATTTGGACTTTAGATTATCGAGTGTTTTTCTTTCATATAAATGAAAATTTGTTTTCATCAAATTTTCTTATTCGAAATTTTCAAGTACAATAAAAATGGTCTGTAACGTCGAGAAAAGTGATTTAGAAATATTGTCTGGATTTAAATAATGTCAAGTATATTGTCCGAAATATATAATCATATGAATCAACAATATCAATAATATGAATCAACTTTAGAAAAATTTGACTTTTATTTTTTGATTAATTTCTATTAAATCAGCACGAATTTTCCAGGTAACCAAAACAAAGTTCAGTGATACAACAAATCTAATTTATTACACATTAGTAGAACGGTTCGGAATTTACAAAAAATTCAATTTTTTAATTATTATTTCTTAACGACTAGAATTTGCTAAAATTCCGTTATTTATTTATTTACTTAAAATATGAATGCAAAATAGCATCTTGCACATTACTTTCTCATTATTTTTCACTTTTTACAAATTTTTTCCCCTATGAGGAAATCAAAACCGATTGACATCTGTTTTTTCGCAGAATTTAAGTTACTCACGTAAAAATCACCCATGGAGTAATAGAAATCCATCCATATTACTCCAGTACCAAATATCACAGCCACGACGGTATATGTGAGGTCAAGATCAAGAAACAATTGTTCTCTTGGATTATTACAAAATTAAGAAATTTGAATTTTTTATAATTTTATGCCAACTTGAAAAATGACGATTTTTTCAAATTATTAATGGCAACTTGCAAAAATTCCAATTTTTTTAAAACGTTGATGTCAACTTTTTTAAAAACTTGAAAATTTCTTTACTATTTTTTACTATTTGTCCCAACTTAAAATTTTATTTATGCCAAAATAAAGAAATTTAATTATTTTTCACTTTTAACAATTTTTTCCCCCTATAAGGAAACCAAAACCGATTGACATCTGTTTTTTGGCAGAATTTAAGTTACTCACGTAAAAATCACCCATGGAGTAATAGAAATCCATCCATATTACTTCAGTACCAAATATCACGGCAACGACGGTATATGTGAGGTCAAGATCAAGAAACAATTGTTCTCTTGGATTATTACAAAATTAAGAAATTTGAATTTTTTATAATTTTATGCCAACTTGAAAAATGACGATTTTTTCAAATTATTTATGGCAACTTGCAAAAATTCCGATTTTTTTCAAACGTTGATGTCAACTTTTTTAAAAACTTGAAAATTTCTTTACTATTTTTTACTATTTGTCCCAACTTTAAATTTTATTTATGCCAAAATAAAGAAATTTAATTATGTTTCACTTTTAACAATTTTTTCCCCTATAAGGAAACCAAAACCGATTGACATCTGTTTTTTGGCAGAATTTAAGTTACTCACGTAAAAATCACCCATGGAGTAATAGAAATCCATCCATATTACTTCAGTACCAAATATCACGGCAACGACGGTATATGTGAGGTCAAGATCAAGAAACAATTGTTCTCTTGGATTATTACAAAATAAAGAAATTTGAATTTTTTATAATTTTATGCCAACTTGAAAAATGACGATTTTTTCAAATTATTTATGTCAACTTGCAAAAATTCCGATTTTTTTAAAACGTTGATGTCAACTTTTTTAAAAACTTGAAAATTTCTTTACTATTTTTTACTATTTGTCCCAACTTAAAATTTTATTTATGCCAAAATAAAGAAATTTAATTATTTTTCACTTTTAACAATTTTTTCCCCTATAAGGAAACCAAAACCGATTGACATCTGTTTTTTGGCAGAATTTAAGTTACTCACGTACAAATCACCCATGGAGTAATAGAAATCCATCCATATTACTTCAGTACCAAATATCACGGCAACGACGGTATATGTGAGGTCAAGATCAAGAAACAATTGTTCTCTTGGATTATTACAAAATAAAGAAATTTGAATTTTTTATAATTTTATGCCAACTTGAAAAATGACGATTTTTTCAAATTATTTATGGCAACTTGCAAAAATTCCGATTTTTTTCAAACGTTGATGTCAACTTTTTTAAAAACTTGAAAATTTCTTTACTATTTTTTACTATTTGTCCCAACTTAAAATTTTATTTATGCCAAAATAAAGAAATTTAATTATTTTTCACTTTTAACAATTTTTTCCCCTATAAGGAAACCAAAACCGATTGACATCTGTTTTTTGGCAGAATTTAAGTTACTCACGTAAAAATCACCCATAGAGTAATAGAAATCCATCCATATTACTCCAGTACCAAATATCACAGCCACGACGGTATATGTGAGGGCAAGATCAAGAAACAATTGTTCTCTTGGATTATTTGATACCCAGAAGCCGACAAATCTCAAGAAAAAACGCGTCAATTTAATGGAAAGTAACTGATTCGATGCGGACGTCATTGCACATAAACTGGACAGTCACGTGAAAGTTTTTCTTACCGGTGGCATTGCCTGTTTCGTGCGACATGTGCCGTTTACCATAATAGTTCACGTAATGCTATAGTTCGGCCATCAAACTTGACACAACCCTTGATTAATCTCACGTCTATATGGTTGACACGTAATTTTCACTTCAGGATCAAACATCTCGAGTGAAGTTGCAGTCATCATTACTTTATGTCCACTTCACTGGGCTCAAAGTTTTGTGTGTCTTTGTCGTTTGTATCTCCTCACTTAAATGTCGCCAACGTTTCGCGTTACAATGTTTAACGGGAGAACAAAAAATCACTCTATGACTTAACAACTGCACTGTAAAAAAAATCTGCTTGAAATTTAGTGTACTTTTACTGGAAGTTTTTATTCATAAACTCGTATATTAAATTTAGTATACAAGTGCAATATAAAATTAATGTATGGTTCAGCACGTTCAATAATTTACTTTAATTTTGCAGTAAAAGTACTTGAATTTTATATCACAATTGTATATTAAATTTCGATGACGAGTTTATGAATAAAAACTACCAATCTTTTCTAACAGTGTGATGCAATTTTCGTAAGTTGTGAATAGTTGGGAAAATGTAATAATGAAAAATACACATAGCGAAGAATTAACTGAGAAAAGTTAATCATACGCTAAATTAATCTCGTGAAAAATCATTGCGGTTCTACGACAAATATTGAAAATAGAAAAAAATTGTAAAAATTTGTGGTTTTAAGTGAGATTATGAATATTCAAAGACAAATAAGATAATGAGTATGTTGTAATTGTTTATTTGAAGTATAAGAAAATTATAGTGTTTAGGAGTTAAATTTACTGGCTTAAGAGGGAAAACACGCAAACCCAGTGGTTTCATAGTTTATTGAAAATTTAAAAAAAATTAAACTTTGTGCAGAAAAGAAAAGGATAATATATGTCCAATTTGTGGAAATCGTGAACCGTCATATTTTTATGACATTGAAGATGACATAATAATTTGCTCGGATAGTTAATAAATGCTCGTGGCATCACAATTGTTGTTTAAAATAAAATAAAAATTTTCATAAATGCCAATTTGTTTTATTGACGAAAAATCGATGGCCGTCATTTTGATCATCCGAAAGACGTCAAATTGGCAAAAGTGTAATGGCGGAATTTCTCATAAAAACTAGTGTATTTTATCACACGATTTGATCAAAGCGATGATTTTGCCAATTCCAGTCAATATTGATAGTTTTAATTTGCTATTCAATTCCATTAGAGTTTGCTTTTGTTGATCGTGGTCAATAGTTTTATGGTGGTCTTATGGCTCGTTGAGTTGTTACAATGGCTTCCATATTTAAAATGTCAACCTACTGTCAAGGCGAGATGCTTTCATGGGAATTACTGTATTTTATCAGTCATTTTAATCAAAGTCATGGTTGTGCCATTTTCGGTCAATGTTGGCAGTTAAAATCTGGTGAATGACAGCACAAAAGATTTGCACCGGATTTAATCCTTTCAGAGCTTGATTTTTTTTGTGTCCCATAGTGCGATGGTGGTTTCATTCAGCTGTTGAGCCGTTCCAATGGTTTCCGTATTTAGAACGGTGTTCTTTTATGGGAAATACTGTATTTTATCATTCATTTTAACCAAAGCCATGGTTGTGCAATTTTTGGTCAATATTGGCAGTTTAAATCTGGTGAATGACAGCACAAAAGATTTGTACCGGATTTAATCCTTTCGGAGCTTGATTTTTTTTGTGTCCCACAGTGTCATGGTGGTATTACGGCCCGTTGAACTGACCCAATGGTTTCTGCATTTAGAATGTCAAGGTTATGACAAAACGAAGTGCTTTTATAGGAATTACTGTATTTTATCATTCATTTTGACCAAAACCATGATTGTGCCATTTTTGGTCAATATTGGCAGTTTAAATCTGGCGAATGACAGCACAAAAGATTTGCACAGGGTTTAATCCTTTCGGAGCTTGATTTTTTTTGTGTCCCATAGTGTCATGGTGGTATTACGGCTCGTTGAGATCACCCAATGATTTCTGTATTTAGAATGTCAAGGTTATGACAAAACGAAGTGCTTTCATGGGAATTACTGTATTTTATCACTCATTTTAACCAAAACCATGGTTGTGCCATTTTTGGTCAATATTGGCAGTTAAAATCTGGTGAATGACAGCACAAAAGATTGGCACAGGATTTAATCCTTTCGGAGCTTGATTTTTTTTGTGTCCCATAGTGTCATGGTGGTATTACGGCTCGTTGAGATCACCCAATGATTTCTGTATTTAGAATGTCAAGGTTATGACAAAACGAAGTGCTTTCATGGGAATTACTGTATTTTATCACTCATTTTAACCAAAACCATGGTTGTGCCATTTTTGGTCAATATTGGCAGTTAAAATCTGGTGAATGACAGCACAAAAGATTGGCACAGGATTTAATCCTTTCGGAGCTTGATTTTTTTTGTGTCCCATAGTGTCATGGTGGTATTACGGCTCGTTGAGATCACCCAATGATTTCTGTATTTAGAATGTCAAGGTTATGACAAAACGAAGTGCTTTCATGGGAATTACTGTATTTTATCACTCATTTTAACCAAAACCATGGTTGTGCCATTTTTGGTCAATATTGGCAGTTAAAATCTGGTGAATGACAGCACAAAAGATTTGCACAGGATTTAATCCTTTCGGAGCTTGATTTTTTTTGCGTCCCATAGTGTCATGATGGTATTACGGCCCGTTGAGCTCACCCAATGATTTCTGTATTTAGAATGTCAAGGTTATGACAAAACGAAGTGCTTTCATGGGATCTACTGTTTTTGTCACTCATTTTGACCAAAACCATGGTTGTGCCATTTTTGGTCAATATTGGCAGTTTAAATCTGGTGAATGACGGCACAAATGATTGCACAGGATTTCATCCCTTCGGCACTTGCCTTTTTTCTTCGTGGTCAATAGTGCCATGGCGACCTTATGGCTCTTTCACCTATTGCAATGGGACCCGTAATAAGAATGTCAAGTCCCTGTCAAAATGCGATGCTCTCATGGAAACTACTGCATTTTATCCTTCATTATGACAAAAACCATAATTGTGCCATTTTCGATCAATATTGACAGTTTTATTCCGGTAAAAAACGACACAATCGATACTACCTTTTTTCAAAAACCAAAAGATTAATTAACCGAACAACAAATTCCAACTCTAAAATATCCAGAGCTCCCAATTCATTTTAATTTTTCTTTACTTTCAATATACCTCCATGCTTTTTACTGTCATCCATCATTCTTTTTTTTTTTTAAGGGTACAAGAGTGGCCATCTTCCTTGGAATTACCTTATCTATTGGATCAAGCGGTACACGCTATAACGCATGGAGATAAAAATTGTTGATCTAATGGCGATGCGCGTAGGCGACCAATCCAGTATATGCTCTCTATTCCGCACCGCTGTAACACTGGAAAATTTATGGCCAGTTGGAATAGGGGAAACGCGCACAAAGTAGACGTGGCTGCACCGTGAAAACCCGTCAGTCACGTAAGTACTTTTACACCATGCTATGCTTGAAGTATAGAAGCGCGACTAGGTCCCGAGTATGTAGGCTTCAGCGATCGCGAACATCCAAGCGACGGCAATGTTGGTTATATACATATATGTATATAGTATATTGTAGAGAAACAGCAGCAACAGCAGAGGTGGTAGATCGTCGAGTGGCTAACGGTAAAAGCCGCGTACGACGTACCAAAGAAACTCCGTTGCTGGCTGTTGCGACTCTCCGTTCGCTATGAGACTCACACGCGTATAGGCCGTTAAATTTCCCTGCTCATTGAGCTGCAGCAAGAAAATTAAGTACTCACCATTTAGAAGTAAATACATTTATAATGTTGAAATAAAATAAAATTTGCAAAAAACATTGAAAGCATGTTTAGTGTATAGGGCAAAAAGGAAAATCCACTTTTCTCTTACCAATCATAGGTTAGAGCTTAGAGATTAAGATCTTAGTATATCCAACCGATGTACTTACATTTTATGAGCTTAGAGATTTAAATTTCAGTATATCCAACCGATTTATTTAACGGCACTTGTCAATATCGGTAATTGTCTTTCTGCTTGTGAAGTAAAAGAAAATCCATTTTCTCTTAGCAATCATAAGTTAGAGCTTAGAGATTAACATTGTAGTAAATCGAACCGATTTATCGATCGGCACTTGTCAATATCGGTAATTGTCTTTCTGCTTGTAGAGTTAAAGAAAATCCATTTTCCCTTACCAATCATAGGTTAGAGCTAAGAGATTAAAAATTTTGTAAATCCAACCGATTTATCGATCGGCACTTGTCAATATCGGTAATTGTTTTTCTTATTGTAGATATTAGTGTTTGTAGGATATTCCATCGGTTTCAATGTTACTGATTTCTAAAAAAAATCTGATACCGATCTGTCAAATGTTATACCGATTTTTAACGTCGATTATCTCTGGAGTGTTGATTAGTAACTACTGCTGTACCGATTTTCACTCGCCCGATACCGGTCATTTATTGTAATTGCCGATATCTTAGTAAATCTAACCGATTTATTGATTGGCATGTCTGACATTGTGGAAAATTGCGAATTGCCAGATGTGCTATCGATTTTTAAACTGTTTCTCTAAAAATCGACAACTCCATCATACCGATTTTTAAGTTCATCTTATTTATCTCATAATCGTTAGCCACAAATTTATGCTTTTTGTGAAGGTCTTTGTAATCCAATGTCTCGGAAAAAAGCGCATGTATTTTTAAGAAAATGTTGCAGTTTGATACCGATTTTGTCGATTTTATCACGGATCAAACTTTCGCTAAAATACCGACAATTTTTTGTTAATCAAAAATAATTTTTAAAACGCTCAACATTTTTTTTGAGAATGGAAAATCGAACTTCGTTCAACCGATATATTAGATCGGTAAATAAAACAATAAATAACAATCGGTTAAGGCGTGCACGCTGTGTAAAATATGAACACTATAAAAAAGACAATAACGAAATACGACTTTTCAACATCTTCTACTGCTACCGATAAACCGATTACCGATTACAGATGCGTTTCTATTACTGCACCGATTTTTTGTAATACCGGCATTTGTTTGTTAATCAAGAATAGTTTTTCTAAATGGTCAACATTTATTGTTTGAGAATGGAAAATCGAAATTCATTCAACCCATATATTAGATCGGTAAATAAAAGAAGAAGTAAGGCGTGCACACTGTGCAGAATATGAACAGTATAAAAAAGACGGTAGCGAAATACGACCTTTCAACATCTTCTACTACTACCGATTAACCGATTACCGATGCGTTTCTATTACTGTACCGATTTTTCATAATACCGACAATGTTTAGTTAATTAAAAATAGTTCTTCAAATGCTCAAAAATTTTTTCAGAATGGAAAATCGAAATCCATTCAACCGATATATTAGATCGGTAAATAAAACAAGAAATAACAATCGGCTAAGGCGTCCACATTATGTAGAATATAAACACTATAAAGAAGACGATAACGAAATAGACTTTTCAACATCTTCTACTACTACCGATTAACCGATTACCGATTACCGATGCGTTTCTATTACTGTACCGATTTTTCATAATACCGACAATGTTTTGTTAATTAAAAATAGTTCTTAAAATGTTCAACATTTTTTTCAGAATGGAAAATCGAAATCCATTCAACCGATATATTAAATCGGTAAATAAAACAAGAAATAACAATCGGTTAAGGCGTGCACATTATGTAGAATATAAACACTATAAAGAAGAAGATAACGAAATAGACTTTTCAACATCTTCTACTACTACCGATTAACCGATTACCGATGCGTTTCTTTTACTGTACCGATTTTTCATAATACCGACTATGTTTTGTTATTTAAAAATAGTTCTTAAAATGTTCAACATTTTTTTCAGAATGGACAATCGAAATCCATTCAACCGATATATTAGATCGGTAAATAAAACGAGAAATAACAATCGGTTGAGTGCACACTGCGTAGAATCTGATCACTATAAAGAAGACGATAACGAGATACGACTGCCCAACATCTTTTACTGCTACCGATGCGTTTCTATTACTGCACCGATTTTCACTCGACCGGTTCATGAATGGGCGGGCGCGGCGCGATGCGTCTCTCGAGGTGCACGCGCTCTTGAGGGTTTATCGTGCACACGCGTGTTACGCGTGTCGTCGCTGGAGGCGCGTGAGCATGCAACGGTATCCAATCTCCGCACAGGAGTAATTGGAACGCAGGTAGACGTAAATGCATAGCCCGATCGGTGCATGTTTAGCTGCTGCACCTACTCTTCTGCAGTTATATTACTGTCGCTTCGATTTGCACATCATTCCTTCTTCAGTAGCCGCCTCAGTAGCAAGAGATCTTTGGCATCTGCGCGCTCTCATGCCTCCGAGGAATTTATAATATTACTATTGGAAACTGGGCCGAATCCCAGACATAACTGCAGCAGAAATTCTTTGGCAATTTATGCACAGCATTAATGCTTAATGCAAAACGGTACAAATATAATCTGGATTTTTTTTTCACGTGCCTCTGCTGCATGTGATTTATTCGATATTTTAATCCCTTAAGCACCAGAGATTTTTTTCGTTGTAAATAAAATACGAACACTGTTAGAGCATTATTTATGACGTACCAAATATTTTATTAAGTATATAAAAATGTTATACCGCTAAAAATAAAAATAACCTTATAGAATAACTTTTTAACGGATTCTCTGAAATATTTAAAAAATATATTTCTTTTTATTTTCGAATGTGGTAAAAAAATAGTATCTATAAAAAATCGTAATAATTGTCCCAACTAATAATTATTAGATTACGAATATTTTTGTTACCGCAACTATTTTTATTATAACAAATTTAAACTAATTACGTAATTATCCTGTTATACTTATTCGTATTAAAATATAAGATACAAAAAAATATTTGTAAATATAAAATAAGTAAGAATAATAATTATAAAAATTTCATAAATTACTTAAGAGTGAATTCTGTATTTAAAAAAAAATGATTACAAACTTAAAAAATCGAAGGGTAAGAGGCAAATCGTTTACAGAAGGGAATAAACTTGAGCTAACAGAGAACGATGAACGAAGCAAACGCAATCTCTGCGACAGGCTTAAAGCTGGAGATCGCTTAAAGACTGCAAGAGGAAGGAACCAAACATAGAGAGAGCGAATAACGAATAAAAGACGAAGTTCACAGTAAAAAAAAAAAAAAAATAAAGTCTTATAATGGCCGCAGTAAATTTCGTGTTACTTGGAGGTCGAAAACTTCCCTCAAGTAAAATTCTCTCTTCTACCCATAAAAGAGTGAAATACCTAACAAATTCATAACATATCTCGACTGTTCCAAGATTTATTCATCATTTATTCTTTCGTCTTTGTCATTTATTTTCTAGCACAACAATTATGTATTTTCCAACCACAATTAGTCAAGTATTACTGGTTCAAGTTGCGAGTAATAAAAACAAAAGGTAATACAATTTATAAATATAACATTTTAAACAAAAAAAAAGAATACAAAAAGGGACTGAACTGAATTATAAAGACAACTGTGAAAAAAATAGTACATTACGATACTAGTGCGAAAAAACTTTTTCTAGCGAGTGTGAGTTTGCAACACGAGTCGAAGGCGAGTTTTGCAATCACACGAGTTATGAAAATGTTTTTCGCACGAGTATCGTACAAAATTTTACATCACGAGGTGTGTAAATGGGGTTTGATGCACGCGAAGCGTGCGTAAAACCGCGTTTTACGCACGGAGTGATATAAAGTCCTTTCTTTTACAATATTTATTAGAGATGTAATATTTTTGTTTTTAGTAGAGTTATTATGTTGTCGTCGCTTTTAGAGCTATTTGGTAAACATTCTTTGTGCGAATTTTTATATGTTTGTCTTTTATGGAAAATAACAAGTGGAGATTTGTAATTAATGATTCTAGAGATTGGAAATTAATGAATTTCGATCACGTCATCGGTTTCTCAAGGCCCAGATCTTTTCTGCGCTATTTATTTTCGGAACTCGTTGCCTAATAGTCTCGTCATGGATCGCAATCCCGCATAACTGTGACGTTAATCAATACGAAAAGGAAGTCGACGGTGAAAACTATGACACGGAATACAATGACACGGACGGTTGATTCTCCCAGCTCTTAGGCGAATAATTCCTGTGGTGGCGCCCGAATGGCGCAGTACTGTCCTACTCAAGGTCGAGTTCTTTCCTCCTGCGGTTTTAACAAGTAAACATTACGCCGTATTTACACATTCGTCGACACGATTATTCTTGTCGCCTCTCAAAGCGCCACTGATTTTTACAGTCAGTACAAAACTATAAAAATCAAAATACTCTCAACTGAAAAAAGGAATAAAAATTGTATTTACGACGCTGAAGATCACAAAATCATTTTTTTTAAATGGTAAATAAAAAAAAGAAATTACCAGTTCGGTTTTTTCTCAGTTTATTGTGTAAGTCAGAAGCCATTTATTTTTCTTAATACGTTGCGACTATTCGAGTTGCAATTGCTTAGGGTAATTTTACAAAATAAAATGTTTATCGGTGATTTTATAACAATAAAGTTTAAAACAAAAATAAAACCTTATAATCGGTAATTTCATAACAATAAAGTTCAAAACAAAAATAAAACCTTATAATCGGTAATTTCACATCTGAATATTATTGTTATTTATGTGGATTAATATATATTTTTTACGGTGAATTTACCTAAAAAATGTATGACCCGTCATTTGACATTTAGACAAGTGATTACCATTTTTTACGGTAAATTTACGAGAAATTTTCGTGATAGTATTTTCACAATGAAAATGACAAAATCATAAAAATATGTATAAGTAAAAAAATTAATGATAAGAATAGTTTTGCTTCCTCATAGAGGAAGCTTTGTTTTCGTGAAAAATTTTTTTTTCGAGATTTCCATGTCAGTATGCTTAGAATCACCTAAAAATTCGAGAAAAGTGGTCTAGAAAATATGTCTGTATGTGTGTATGTGTGTGTGTGTGTGTGTGTGTGTGTGTGTGTGTGTGTATGTATCCAGACACTGAAAATTCAATTGCCCATAACTCACGAACGGCACGATGGATCTAGCTAAAATTTTGCACGCAGGTAGAGTATTGACTCCTCTGTTATTGACGTGATTTTTAATTAAATGTATCAATGTAAACAGATTTTATGCAATTTTTAATTTTTTCAAAAAATGTCGTGATCGCTCTAACTTTCGTAAAAGTTCGCCAATTTAGCTAAATAGTTCTTTATAAATGAAGACACGTTAAATGACGTTTGGTATTGAATTTCAGCGAAATCGGTAAAGCGGTTCCGATTTTATAGAATTTTGAATTTTTCGAAAAAAATAGATTTTGATCTAAATTACGTCGAATTTCAACAAATGAACAGAAATTTTGTACAGACGAAAAATAACATTCAGAAATGCCATGTACCAAATTTGGTGATGATCGGTAAAGTCGTTCGGATTTTACACCATTTTTCATTTTAAAAAAATGTAGATTTTCGCTATAACTTCCGGAAAAGTTGAGAAAGTACGACAAAAATTTGTATCTAATCAAAATTAGATGTAACGGTGTTTGCAGAGGTGATTTATAGCTGTATAAAACACCTCTGCAAAAGAGACACAAGGTATAAAAAAAAAGATGCAAAGTAGAACCTTGCACATTGCTTCCTCATTATTTTTCGCTTTTTACAAAGCTTCCTCTATGAGGAAGCCAAAATTGAATAACATACTGCTTCCTCACAGAGGGAGCTTTGTAAAAAGCGAAAAATAATGAGGAAGCAATGTGCAAGGTTCTACTTTGCATTTTCTTAAGTTATTGTGCAAGTCAAAAGCCAGTTTTTAAAAAGCTGTGACTATTGTAGACCAATAGTTACAATATCAAACCATATACATACAATTAAAAAAAAAAACAACCTACAAAATATTTAGTTCAAATTCAATATGTACAGTCTAATTGTCAATTTTCATTTTCACATGACAAGTATTTTTATTAATAATATCTTTTAGAATCATGAAAAAACTTCTTCGATAAGAGCTTCAAAATCTAAAATTGGAATAACGCCGCCATCTTTGTTCGATTCCCAATAGTACGAATTTTATTACATATATATTATACATGTGGTTTATATACATATATTTTCTTAGATTTTTTTGAAAAGCTGTGACTATTGTAGACCAATAGTTACAATATCAAAACATATGTATACAATTTTTCAAACAATTCTAAATTCAAAATATTTAGTTCAAATTCAATATCGACCAATTGTCAATTTTCATTTTCATGAAAACAACAAGTATTTTTATTAATAATATCTTTTAGAATCATGAAAAAAAAACTTCTTCAATAAAAGCTTCAAAATCTAAACTTGAAATACGACCGCCATCTTTGTTTGATTCCGAACAGAATTTTATAACATATATAATATTTAGGTCGTAGAAATTGTAGTTATTAGTTCTAAGAAACGTCCATTATGAGGCGAGCTCGTCAGGAACACCTTAATAGCTGATAGTACGAGTAGTGATTTCGATCTATAATATTACTCTATCAGCAAATACTACAGAAAAGCTGTTACGGTAGTAGGAATACTATACGTACCGAATGAAATATAAGAGCGGGTGGTTGACGCGAGCGCTAGTTGTGCAACGTGCGCCTGTTTTGTTTGTGCGAGGAAGAGAGAGAGAGAGAGAGAGAATTATTGAACGAGTGAGAGAAAGAAGCAAACCACGTCGTACAGTCGCCGACGCTGCCACTATATGTATACCTACCGCCTTTTACCAGGATCAGCGGCAGCAGCAACAGCAAACAACAACGGCAACTCACCGCGGGAGCGCTTGCGACAGAACGATAGAACGCGCGAGAAGACAAAGAGACACGGGGACGGAGACCTCCCGCGAGGTACGTGCGCTGACCCTGACCGTTCGCCCCGTTGTGTCCTCTACTGTTGCTGCTACTCCTCCTCCTCCTCCTTCTACTTCTTCTCTCAGTCTCCTCCCTTTCCTTTCTTCGCTAAAACACTCCTGCTAATATTTCACCTTCCCTTTTCCTAACCTTTTGATTTGTTTTGGTTTTTTTTTCACACGAGCTATCTTAATCGATATATCTTCGTGGTGTGTTTAGTGTAAAATAAAAAAAGTTTTAAACGGGTGTTTTATGTGCTGGAGTATGCGACTTGAAGGTTAAAATTTGGTATGTGGAAGGGAATATAATTTGGGTTGGATTTTTTGACCGGAAGTCGGATCTGTGAATTCTGAAATCAGAAACGTCATAAAAAGGCTTGTAACCGGTATTTTCTGGGGTACAATATGCGACTTGAGAACGATAGTGAAGGCCAAAATTCGATATCTTGAAGAAAAAAAAATTAGGTTGGATTTTCCGAACAAAAGTCGGATCTGTGAATTCTGAAATCAGAACCGACCAAAAGTGACTTTTTAAAAAATCATCGTAAAAAGGCATGTAACCGGTACTGTCTGGGGTACAATATGCAACTTGAGAACGATACTGAAGGCCAGAAATTAATATCTTGAAGAAACCAAAATTTAGGTTCTTTAGGTTGGATTTTCCGACCCAAAGTCGGATCTGTGAATTCTGAAATCAGAACCGACCAAAAGTGACTTTTTAAAAAATCATCGTAAAAAGGCATGTAACCGGTACTTTCCGGGGTACAATTTGCGACTTGAGAACGATACTGAAGGCCAGAAATTAATATCTTGAAGAAACCAAAATTTAGGTTCTTTAGGTTGGATTTTCCGACCCAAAGTCCGATCTGTGAATTCTGAAATCAGAACTGACCAAAAGTGACTTTTTAAAAAATCATCGTAAAAAGGCATGTAACCGGTACTTTCTGGGGTACAATATGCGACTTGAGAACGATAGTGAAGGCCAAAAATTGATATCTTGAAGAAAAAAAAAGTGTAGGTTCTTTAGGTTGGAATTTCCGACCAAAAGTCGGATCAGTGAATTCTGAAATCACAACCGACCAAAAGTGACTTTTTAAAAAATCATCGTGAAAAGGCACGTAACCGGTACTTTCTGGGGTACAATATGCGACTTGAGAACGATAGTGAAGGCCAAAAATTGATATCTTGAAGGAAAAAAAATGTAGGTTCTTTAGGTTGGATTTTCCGACCCAAAGTCGGATCTTTGAATTCTGAAATCAGAACCGACCAAAAGTGACTTTTTAAAAAATCATCGTAAAAAGGCATGTAACCGGTACTTTCTGGGGTACAACATACGACTTGAGAACGATAGTGAAGGCCAAAAATTGATATCTTGAAGAAAACAAAATTTAGGTTCTTTAGGTTGGATTTTCCGACCCAAAGTCGGATCTGTGAATTCTGAAATCAGAACCGACCGAAAGTGACTTTTTAAAAAATCATCGTAAAAAGACATCTAACCGGTACTTTTTGGGGTACAATATGCGACTTGAGAACGATAGTGAAGGCCAAAAATTGATATCTTGAAAAAAAAAATGTAGGTTCTTTAGGTTGGATTTTCCAACCCAAAGTCGGATCTGTGAATTCTGAAATCAGAACTGACCAAAAGCGACTTTTTAAAAAATCATCGTAAAAAGGCATGTAACCGGTACTTTCCGGGGTACAATATGCGACTTGAGAATGATAGTGAAGGCCAAAAATTGATATCTTGAAGAAACCAAAATGTAGGTTCTTTAGGTTGGATTTTCCGACCCAAAGTCGGATCTGTGAATTCTGAAATCAGAACTGACCAAAAGTGACTTTTTAAAAAATCATCGTAAAAAGGCATGTAACGGGTACATTCTGGGGTACAATATGCGACTTGAGAACGATAGTGAAGGCCAAAAATTGATATCTTGAAAAAAAAAAATGTAGGTTCTTTAGGTTGGATTTTCTGACTCGAAGTCGGATCTGTGAATTCTGAAATCAGAACTGACCAAAAGTGACTTTTTTAAAAATCATCGTGAAAAGGCATGTAACCGGTACTTTCTGGGGTACAATATGCGACTTGAGAACGATAGTGAAGGCAAAAATTGATATCTTGAAGAAGAAAAAAAGTAGGTTCTTTAGGTTGGATTTTCCGACCAAAAGTCGGATCTGTGAATTCTGAAATCAGAACCGACCAAAAGTGACTTTTTAAAAAATCATCGTAAAAAGGCATGTAACCGGTACTTTCTGGGCTACAATATGTGACTTGAGAACGATAGTGAAGGCAAAAATTGATATCTTGAAGAAAAAAAAAGTAGGTTCTTTAGGTTGGATTTTCCGACCAAAAGTCGGATCTGTGAATTCTGAAATCAGAACCGACCAAAAGTGACTTTTTAAAAAATCATCGTAAAAAGGCATGTAACCGGTACTTTCTGGGGTACAATATGCGACTTGAGAACGATAGTGAAGGCCAAAAATTGATATCTTGAAGAAAAAAAAATGTAGGTTCTTTAGGTTGGATTTTCCGACCTATAGTCGGATCTGTGAATTCTGAAAGCAGAACCGACCAAAAGTGACTTTTTTTAAAAATCATCGTAAAAAGACATGTAACCGGTACTTTCTGGGGTACAATATGCGACTTGAGAACGATAGTTAAGGCCAAAAATTGATATCTTGAAGAAAAAAAATGTAGGTTCTTTACGTTGGATTTTCCGACCCAAAGTCGAATCTGTGAATTCTGAAATCAGAACTGACCAAAAGTGACTTTTTAAAAAATCATCGTAAAAAGTAATCTAACCGGTACTTTTTGGGGTACAATATGCGACTTGAGAACGACAGTGAAGGCCAAAAATTGATATCTCGAAGAAAAAAAAAAGTAGGTTCTTTAGGTTGGATTTTCCGACCCAAAGTCGAATCTGTGAATTCTGAAATCAGAACTGACCAAAAGTAACTTTTTTAAAAATCATCGTAAAAAGGCATGTAACAAGTACTTTCTGGGGTACAATATGCGACTTGAGAACGATAGTGAAGGCCAAAAATTGATATCTTGAAGAAAAAAAATGTAGGTTCTTTACGTTGGATTTTCCGACCCAAAGTCGAATCTGTGAATTCTGAAATCAGAACTGACCAAAAGTAACTTTTTTTAAAATCATCGTAAAAAGGCATGTAACCGGTACTTTCCGGGGTACAATATGCGACTTGAGAACGATAGTGAATGCAAGAATTCGATATCTCGAAACAAAATCAAGATACCGATAAATATTACATCTGTCACCGACACTGATGATTGTGCAGTCGCTGTGCGGCTCTGGCGGTCCCCCGAGTTAAGCAGCATTGTTTGCGGTCATAACTTGGATGGGTGACCGTTTAGCCATGCACCGGCTGGCACATCAATCAGTCACCGGGAGGTCAGTTTTTCTGAGATCTCGGTGTTTACACTCAAGTAAGTTACTTTCGTGAATACACCGGGAAATCAGAAGAATATACGACCGTCAGTACCGGTACCTGTTTTCCGCAGTTTCCCCGTGCCCATGACAAACGCGGCACAGTGTAGCTAAAGTCGGCTGCGGACGCATTGGAAAGTTAGGTTAGCTTAGTGAAGTGCGGGTAGGGAGAGATAGGAGTAAGGGTGGGAAGGGCGCTGTAATAGTATATTACGCCACTAGGGAGGAAAAGTAGACTATATCCAACCGCGTGTAAGATTACCACCCGAGCCGAAGGCGCTTTCACTCCCCAGTGGAGTATAATATTTTTCACCATATCTGCAGCGGAAAGTTCGAATTACGTAAAGCCCGTAGGGCGGGAAGTCGAACTTTCCGCGCAGGTAAAAAATTAAATTAAAAAAATTAAAAAAAAAAAAAAAAAAGTTACATCTGTCAATTTCCTAATAATTAATTTCATTACTATTAACGCTACAGAATATTATCACTACACCACTTAAAATTAACAGCCGGTTCCCCTAGTAAATATAAATATTTCGTTGCAGTGTAAAACCCAACGGTTGACGCATCAGTGTGTCTGTGTATCGTTAAAGCGGCGGATGCCCTCGAAGACCAATCGTCCGGTCACTAGAAGGTTAAGGACGCCTTTCCACCTTTTTCTCCTTCGTAGTCCGATCGTTCGGGGAGTTGGAAAAATTATCAGTGAGCCTCCTCTTCTCTTGGTCTTCGGTTTGGTCGCAGGTCGTAGAAATACAGACACGCGTACGCGCCGCGTACACAATTCGTACTGAAGAGGAGAGAACTGCAGCACCAAGAGAAGTTCCGAGAAAGCGCAGAAGGTCGCGCGCGACGCGCAAGGTATATAGTTCTCGGTGTCTCGAGTAAGAATCTTCTGCACTACGAGCCACGAGGCAATTGCGGATGAGTTCTACACGCAGATACGTCAGAGTAATCCACGGCTAAGAGCCTCTCGGAACTTTCGAGACCGCAATGTCTCGGAAATTACCGATAAAGCTGTAATTTTGTCTGCAGTTACCAATTGTCCTTCGCTTTCACGCTCACTTTGCCGAAGGAAGAGAAATAATAAAAGTTATTTCGCAAAATATGGAAACAGTCTTCGGCAATATTCAAATAAAAATACATTTAAAAATTTAATTTGTGATACTTATTTATTCAGTAAGTAATCTAATTTTTTTTTAAATATAGAATTTGAAAAATAAAAATTTAATTATATTTTGAGAAATTAAAAAAAAAAATCGGCATGATTAAGTAAAGGACCACTTTTTTTTTTGTAATAACAATATATTTTTTTAATTATATTTTTAAGTGAATATGGAATATAGTCACTTTTTTCCTTTTTATAAGAAGTTCGATAAACGGTTAAATATTAAATTATTTATGAAATTAACTAAAACTGTTATTTTTTTTTAATGATGTTAATTCTCAACTACTTGTAGTTATATAATCTACTAATTAATTACATCAAATGCTTATCTCAATATTCCCGATCCCTGAGACGAAATATATAATACATCGGCACGAATTGCCAATATTTATATTATGTAAATATTATTATGAAATTATTTCATTTACAAATAATTACTTGTACTTATTTAATCTACAAATAATTTACAACAAATGCATATTCCAATATTGCCGATTCATGAGACGAAAGATATAATACATCGACGCTAATTGCCAATATTTGTAATATGCAAATATTATTATGAAATTCTTTCATTCACAAATAATTACTTGTACTTATTTAATCTACAAATTATTTACAACAAATGCTTATTCCAATATTGCCGATCCCTGAGACAAAATATATAATACATCGACACTAATTGCCAATATTTATATTATGCAAATATCATTCTAAGATTATATCACTCAGAAATAATTCTTTGCAATTATTTAATCTACAAATTATTTACAACAAATGCTTATTCCAATATTTCCGATTCCTGAGACGAAATATATAATACATCGACACTAATTGCCAATATTTATATTATGCAAATATCATTCTAAGATTATATCATTCAGAAATAATTCGTTGTAATTATTTAATCTACAAATTATTTACAACAAATGCTTATTCCAATATTGCCGATTCCTGAGACAAAATATATAATATATTGACACTAATTGCCAATATTTATATTATGCAAATATCATTCTAAGATTATATCATTCAGAAATAATTCGTTGTAATTATTTAATCTACAAATTATTTACAACAAATGCATATTCCAATATTGCCGATCCCTGAGACAAAATATATAATACATCGACACTAATTGCCAATATTTATATTATACAAATATCATTCTAAGATTATATCACTCAAAAATAATTCGTTGTAATTATTTAATCTACAAATTATTTACAACAAATGCTTATTCCAATATTGCCGATCCCTGAGACAAAATATATAACAGATCGACACTAATTGCCAATATTTATATTATGCAAATATCATTCTAAGATTATATCATTCAGAAATAATTCGTTGTAATTATTTAATCTACAAATTATTTACAACAAATGCTTATTCCAATATTGCCGATTCCTGAGACAAAATATATAATACATCAACACTAATTGCCAATATTTATATTATGCAAATATCATTCTAAGATTATATCATTCAGAAATAATTCGTTGCAATTATTTAATCTACAAATTATTTACAACAAATGCTTATTCCAATATTGCCGATCCCTGAGACAAAATATATAACAGATCGACACTAATTGCCAATATTTATATTATGCAAATATCATTCTAAAATTATATCACTCACAAATAATTCGTTGTAGTTATTTAATCTACAAATTATTTACAACAAATGTTTATTCCAATATTGCCAATCCCTGAGACAAAATATATAATACATCGACACTAATTGCCAATATTTATATTATGCAAATATCATTCTAAGATTATATCACTCACAAATAATTCGTTGTAATTATTTAATCTACAAATTATTTACAACAAATGCTTATTCCAATATTTCCGATTCCTGAGACAAAATATATAATACATCGACACTAATTGCCAATATTTATATTATGCAAATATCACTCTAAGATTATATCACTCAGAAATAATTCGTTGCAATTATTTAATCTATAAATAATTTAACACAAATGCTTATTCCAATATTACCGATTCCTGAGACGAAATATATAATACATCGACACTAATTGCCAATATTTATATTATGCAAATATCATTCTAAGATTATATCACTCACAAATAATTCGTTGTTATTATTTAATCTACAAATTATTTGCAACAAATGCTTATTCCAATATTGCCGATCCCTGAGACAAAATATATAATACATCGACACTAATTGCCAATATTTATATTATGCAAATATCATTCTAAGATTATATCACTCAAAAATAATTCGTTGTAATTATTTAATCTACAAATTATTTACAACAAATGCTTATTCCAATATTGCCGATTCCTGAGACAAAATATATAATACATCGACACTAATTGCCAATATTTATATTATGCAAATATTCTAAGATTATATCCTTCAGAAATAATTCGTTGCAATTATTTAATCTACAAATTATTTACAACAAATGCATATTCCAATATTTCCGATTCCTGAGACAAAATATATAATACATCGACACTAATTGCCAACATTTATATTATGCAAATATCATTCTAAGATTATATCACTCACAAATAATTCGTTGTAATTATTTAATCTACAAATTATTTACAACAAATGCTTATTCTAATATTGCATATCCCTGATAACAAATACGCAATATACATCGACACTAATTACCAATATTTGTAATATGCAAATATTATTATGAAATTCTTTCATTCACACACAAATAATAACTTGCATTTATTTAACCTACAAATAATTAACAACAAATGCTTATTCCAATATTGCGTATCCCTGAGAACAAATATGTAATATACATCGACACTAATTGCCAATATTTATATTATGTGAATATTATTGTGAGATTCATTGATTAAATTTTTTTTTTTTTTTGTAGAATTTCATGATATCATGTGAGAAAAAGATAAGCGTGGGAAGTGGCTTTCCCTCTCGGTAACACGCGTTATTATACCGTTAAACCGAATAATCGCAGGCTTCGATGAAAATTGGCATCCACGTTTGTGCCCGGGAGGATCGATCATTGGCACTCTCTGAACGTTCCTGCTGCCGCGTTCACCTTCTCAACACAACACGGAATGACTTATTCCCAGGAGCCTTGGGTATAAAGAGGGAAGATCACGGAATTTACGTATGCGAAGATACGCGATCGCAAGTGTATTTCTCCCGACACAAGTTGTGCGCAGGGATGCAACATGCAGAAGAGACGTGGAAAACTTGTTTGGCTCTTCTCTTCTTCGCTGAGGTCTCTTCCCATGCTCTCTCGCTGAGACCCCGACTCGTTAATGCGTACGTGCGAGAAGAGGGATAACGATGCGATAATGAGACGCGCGCGCGTGTAATTAACCGCAGAATCATTTGCTCTTCGTACGAATTGGCTTTTTCGACATGTTCAACGGACTTAAGGTACATGTACTCGTTTTATAGTTTCTTGTACCGTTTCTCTACACTTCTACTATTTTATGGCAGACATCTTATTTTTTTAATTGTTAAGTTAGTACATAAATAAAATATATTAAAAACTTTAATGGCGGTTGAGAGAACTTTTTTTTTGCGAGGTTTTAGATTTATATAGATTTGATATTTTTTTTTATAAACGAATATTCTTGAGAGGGGAATATAGTGAAATTTTTTGATTGTGAAAATGGAAAGGGCAAAGAAAAATTGGGTTTTTCATTTAATGATGTTTTTTCTTTTAAATAAATTTTGGTTGTAGAAGAATAAAAAATTGTAGGGTATAAGTAGGAGTATTTGATATTAATTTTACTAAGAATCAAATTGTGAGACTTAAAAAAGTGTTATTAGTAATTATTTTTGTATTTTCATTATGTTTCGTAAAAATTTTCATTTTCAATTTCTATTTCAATAAAGCATTGATTCCATCTGTAGAATTACTCAAAAACTTTTATTAATTTTATCATTTCCCGTTTCTGTTTGTATATTTCGGATTTGTGTAATTTTGTTTGAAAATGACTTAAATCATCGGTACCTGTATTTTTTTTTAAACACCTTACCATAAAATTTAATAAAGGAATTCCCAAATTGATACAAATTCACATAACAAATTTCTAAATTTATACAAATTTATATAACAAATTTCGAAATTTATACAAATTTGCATTAAAAATTTCGAAATTTATACAAATTCGCATTAAAAATTTCGAAATTTATACAAATTCACATAATAAATTTCGAAATTTATACAAATTCACATAATAAATTTCGAAATTTATACAAATTCACATAACAAATTTCGAAATTTATACAAATTCACATAACAAATTTCGAAATTTATACAAATTAACATAATAAATTTCGAAATTTATACAAATTCACATAAAAAATTTCGAAATTTATACAAATTCGCATAGAAAATTTCGAAATTTATACAAATTCACATAAAAAATTTCGAAATTTATCCAAATTAACATAATAAATTTCGAAATTTATACAAATTCGCATAAAAAATTTCGAAATTTATACAAATTCACATAAAAAGTTTCGAAATTTATCCAAATTAACATAATAAATTTCGAAATTTATACAAATTCATATTAAAAATTTCGAAATTTGTACAAATTCCCATAAAAAATTTCGAAATTTATACAAATTCACATAAAAAATTTCGAAATTTATACAAATTCACATAAAAAATTTCGAAATTTATACAAATTCGCATAGAAAATTTCGAAATTTATACAAATTCACATAAAAAATTTCGAAATTTATACAAATTCACATAATAAATTTCCAAATTTATACAAATTCACATAACATATTTCGAAATTTATACAAATTTGCATTAAAAAATTCGAAATTTATACAAATTAACATAATAAATTTCGAAATTTATACAAATTCACATAAAAAATTTCGAAATTTATACAAATTCGCATAGAAAATTTCGAAATTTATACAAATTCACATAAAAAATTTCGAAATTTATACAAATTCACATAAAAAATTTCGAAATTTATACAAATTAACATAATAAATTTCAATATTTATACAAATTAACATAATAAATTTCGAAATTTATACAAATTCACATAAAAAATTTCGAAATTTATACAAATTCACATAAAAAATTTCGAAATTTATACAAATTAACATAATAAATTTCAATATTTATACAAATTAACATAATAAATTTCAGTATTTATACAAATTCACATAAAAAATTACGAAATTTATACAAATTCACATAAAAAATTTCGAAATTTATCCAAATTAACATAATAAATTTCAATATTTATACAAATTCACATAATAAATTTCAGTATTTATACAAATTCACATAATAAATTTCCAAATTTATACAAATTCACATAAAAAATTTCCAAATTTATACAAATTCACACAACAAATTTCCAAATTTATCCAAATTCACATAAAAATGTCCAAATTAATACAAATTCCCAAATTTATATAAATCCATATAAAAAAATTTCAAATTTATACAAATTCCCATAACAAATTTCAAAATTTACCCAAATTACCCAAAATTTACAAAATGGAAATTTAACAAATTTGCAAATTTATATAAATCCATATAACAAATTTCCAAATTTATACAAATTCCCATAACAAATTAGCAAATTTACACAAATTCACAATAATAAATTGGCAAATTGATATATTTTAAGGTGGATGAAGCAGTGAATGTTGAAGAATCAAGTGAAAAGTATATCAAAGAGATTGAGTGAAGTGAGGAATAGAGGGGATGATAAGAAAAAACAATGAGCGAGGTCACAAGGCGTAAAAGTCAGTCGGGGGTCCACGGAGCGTAGAAAACGAGTCTGTCGCAATTACCGAGTCAGGCACAGAAAGTGCAAATCTCCTCTTGCCCCGTTGTTGCCGCTTGCGCGCTGTTCTCCGACATAAGAAATAAGCCAGAGAGCAGTCAAGGCAGGGACTACTCTACAAGACCGTGCAGCAGGCGACCCGCCGCGAGATCCGAACGGCCAGCAGCAACCACGCCCTCGCTAATGCAAGACCCGAGACAGGAATCAGGATTCGAATTGGTGGCGGACGCAAGGACGTCGACTAACGACCGCGGCACAAAGACAGGCGATGGCGATGGCGAACCCGAAGGCGTTATATGGTCCACGCGGTGCGTGATACGCGCTCGAGAAATCTGTACGAGTTTCTGACCTACGCCATCTGTGCTGTTTATTATTTTTTATTTTCGTTTCTTTTTTTACTACTGCGAATTTCTTTATGATGTCTGGACATTCACTTCTCTGTGCCAAAGATGGACGGTTTATGCATAAAAAAAATAGATTTACAGAATTTTTTTCGATCGATCGGAGATAAAATAATAAAGTTATAAGATCGTAAATATAATATTTAAAAAATTGCAGTTTATGCATAAAAAAATGGATATTCCAGGCTTTGCAACCTTTTTTATGTAAAGTGTACGAGTTTCTGACCTACACCATCTGTGTTGGCTATTATTTTTTATTTTATTTTGTTTTATTTTATTTTATTTTTTTACTACTGAAAATTTCTTTATGATGTCTGGACATTCACTTTTCTATGCCAAAGATGGATGTTTTGTGCATAAAAAAATATGGATCTTCAGGGTTTTTTAAATTGAGCAGAGGTGAAATAGTAAAATTATAAAATTGTAAATATAATATTTTTAAAAAATTGCAAAGTCGGAATTTGCATGTTACTTTCTCGTAGAGGGGGATTTGAGAAAGGTGAAAAGTTAGGGAGAAATTTACCAGGCTCGACTTTGCAATCTTTTTTATGTAAAATGTACGAGTTTCTGACCTACACCATCTGTGTTGGCTATTATTTTTTATTTTGTTTTGTTTTATTTTATTTTATTTTTTTTTTTTGCTACTGCGAATCTTTTTATGATGTCTGGACATTCACCTTTCTATGCCAAAGATAGATGTTTTGTGCATAAAAAATATGGATCTTCAGGGTTTTTTAAATTGAGCAGAGGTGAAATAGTAAAATTATAAAATTGTAAATATAATATTTTTAAAAAATTGCAAAGTCGGAATTTGCATGTTACTTTCTCGTAGAGGGGGATTTGAGAAAGGTGAAAAGTTAGGGAGAAATTTGTCAGGCTCGACTTTGCAATCTTTTTTATGTAAAATGTACGAGTTTCTGACCTACACCATCTGTGCTGGCTATTATTTTTTATTTTGTTTTGTTTTATTTTATTTTATTTTATTTTTTTGCTACTGCCAATCTTTTTATGATGTCTGGACATTCACTTTTCTATGCCAAAGATGGATGTTTTGTGCATAAAAAAATATGGATCTTCAGGGTTTTTTAAATTGAGCAGAGGTGAAATAGTAAAATTATAAAATTGTAAATATAATATTTTTAAAAAATTGCAAAGTCGGAATTTGCATGTTACTTTCTCGTAGAGGGGGATTTGAGAAAGGTGAAAAGTTAGGGAGAAATTTGTCAGGCTCGACTTTGCAATCTTTTTTATGTAAAATGTACGAGTTTCTGACCTACACCATCTGTGCTGGCTATTATTTTTAATTATATTTTTTTTTTTTTTGCTACTGCGAATTTCTTTATGATGTCTGGGCATTCACTTCTCTATGCCAAAGATGGACTGTTTATGCATAAAAAAATATGGATCTTCAGTATTTTAAAAATTGAGAAGAAGTAAAATAGTAAAATTATAAAATTGTAAATATAATATTTTTAAAAAATTGCAAAGTCGGAATTTGCATATTTTCTTCTCATAGAGGTTGATTTGAGAAAGGTGAAAAGTTAGAGAGAAGTTTGCTCGACTTTGAAACCGTTTTCAAGTAAATAGTACGAATTTCTGACACACACCATCTGTGCTGGCCATTATTTTTTATTTTATTTTATTTTGTTTTATTTTATTTTATTTTTTTACTACTGCCAATCTTTCTATGATGTCTGGACATTCACTTCTCTGTGCCAAAGATGGATGGTTTTATGCATAAAAAAATGGATTTTCAGATTTTTTTAATATCAAGCAGAGGTAAAATAGTAAAGTTACAAAATCGTAAATATATTTAAAAAATTGCCGCTTATGCAAAAAAATATATGGATTTTCAGATTTTTTAATATCAAGCAGAGGTAAAATAGTAAAGTTACAAAATCGTAAATATAATATTTAAAAAATTGCCGCTTATGCAAAAAAATATATGGATTTTCAGGATTTTTTAAATCGGGCAGAGGTAAAATACTAAAATTGTAAATACAATATTCTTAAAAATTGCAAAGTCGGGATTTGCACGTTTCTTTCTCATTTTTCATCTTGAAAAATGATGAAGAAATTTGCAAGGCTCGACTTAGCAAATAAAAAATAATAATGTGTAAAAATTGACAAACAAAATTCTAAACACCTTTTTGCAATTTTTTTGACCATTTTGAGTGTGTTGACATGAAAACCTCAAAAAAAAAATTTTTACCAAGTCAAAGCTTCCACTATGTAGAAATAATAAAAGTAAATTCACGTATTTTTTGTTTATTTATATGAATTGTTTATTATGGACCATTTTTTAAGAGCGTTATAAATGATTATTGCCTTGTATTTTAATGAAGAAATTATAAAAATAAAAATTAAGGTATAAAGTTTAAAATAACGATCGATTCAGTGACGAAGTCATTGCAAAATATTTATGTCTTCGTATGAAATTAAAGTAAAAAATGCAATTCTCTTTTATTTAATAACTAGCATGTTATTGTAATAATTTTAATTACAGAGGTCATTAAAGCCCTGCTGTGTAATAATTGTTTCGAGCGTTTCTTCTTTATACTACCGATCACTGTATTTTAATCGAACATTAATATGTCTTTTATCGCCTATTATGTTGTTCAATACAACAAGATTGGCAATGTTGACCGCATGTTCCAATGTAATTTAAATTCTTGGTCTTAATTGGTCTTAATTTTAATACCGATCTTTTTTATCACTCACACCGATGTATTTTTTTGTCGCGGTTTCTTTTTTTAATTTGTCACACAGTTAATTCCATTTGTTCGTTAATTTTACAATAATTAAATAAAATAAAATTACATAAAAAAGAAAAAAAGGTCCCCAATAATTGCATTTCGTAAAATGTAATCGTGAATATATTTCTGCAACTATCTAAATATTTTTATATATTTTCGTAAAAACTTAAATAATAATGATAATAGACAATATTATTATTATTATTAAATGCACCAAAAAAAAATCATAAATTAAAATTAAAAATCCAAAGAAAATAGTTGATAATTTTCCTGAATTTCTATATTCACAAATTATTTTCATTTCTTTATTTATATTAGAAATATTTTCATAAAAACTTAAATAATGATGATAATAGACAATATTATTATTATTATTAAATGCACCAAAAAAAAAACATAAATTAAAATTAAAAATCCAAAGAAAATTTTTGATATTTTTCCTGAATTTCTATATTCACAAATTATTTTCATTTCTTTATTTATATTAGAAATATTTTCATAAAAACTTAAATAATAATGATAATAGACAATATTATTATTATTATTAAATGCACCAAAAAAAAAACATAAATTAAAATTAAAAATCCAAAGAAAATTTTTGATATTTTTCCTGAATTTCTATATTCACAAATTATTTTTTTTTTTTTATTTATATTAGAAATAAATAAAAATTGCTTTATAAAATTGACAATTTCAGTAAAAATTTGTAGACGAATATTTTTTATTCAAAGTATAAACATTTTTTACGAGTTGTAGAAAGTTTTTTATGTGTAAAAATGAAGTTGCATTAAGAGGGTTAATATTTTTTTTAATTCCATTCTGCGGTATTTGTTTGCTAATTGAGTCTACAAAATTTTGCTTCAGCGTGTAAATAGTCGTCGACACTGGTGAGTTTTTTTTTCGACCGCGTGAACTCTGCTCGAACTTTCTGAGAAAGTGTCGTGTCAAATTCTCACACATATATATATATAAATTTAGCCTTTGAGTGTGAAAGTGAAATCACAAAATTCGAGTCACCGCCACACACGTTGAAAGTGAAAGAGGCGAAATTTAATTTTAAAAAATGTAAGACGGAGATTAAAGGGCAACAAGTAAAATGGATACAGTTGAATACAAATTTTATAAAAATACGTACAAAGTCCGAATGCTCGCGATGAACCGCAAAAAAAAAAACGAAATGATAAGAGTCTCGTGCTTTACGAGTCTCCTTATCGAATTTTGTTTGGGTATTAACTAAAAGTGTGGTGGCTCGGTCATGAAAAAGAAAAAAAAAACGGCAACTCTTGAGCAAAGCCAATTTATAACTCAATGTAAACATCGCGGATTGACACGTATACAGATATGAGCAGTCGAGTCACTTTAAAATACGTACTTTTAGTTTGCTTATGCGATGATTAATTTATTATTAATAATTTTTCATGAAAATTGTTAACGTGGTATGCAACTTCATAATTTAATTTTTTGGTTAGTCATAACTTTATTATTTCTACTCTGAACGATTTAAAAAAAGATTTTGAAATTGTTGAAATACGTACTTTTAGTTTGCTTATGCGATGATTAATTTATTATTAATAATTTTTCATAAAAATTGTTAACGTGGTATGCAACTTCATAATTTAACTTTTTGGTTAGTAATAACTTTATTATTTCTACTCTGAACGATTTAAAAAAAGATTTTGTCGAAAAATAAAATTATATTTGGTAATTTTTTTCATTAAATATATATTACAAAAAAAGATTAAAAAATAATAGGTTAGTTTTATAAAAAAATTGTATAATAAATAAATCGTAGGATGGAAAAAGAGAATTTTGTTATCTTGAAATTTATTTATGTTTATTTGTTGAACGGTGAATAATCTTTTAATCAGAGGATTTTTCTCTAAATTTGGTATGAAAATAATTGTATAGTATTTTGAGAGAATTAATTGCACTGATAAAACGATTCAACCGACGACAAATAATTATTTTTATTTTCAATGACTTCGCTAATGCAATTCTCGTCTTGTCTGTTGCGAAAGGAAAGAATATCTCTTGTGAAAACTGGCGTTTATCGAGGTTCCCCGTTGAGGAGCTTAACGCGGGACCGATAGTTGCGGTTTAGCGTGAAAATTTCCATCGGGTAAACGCGACGAGTGAATTTCTCATCGTAGCCTCAGAAGTGGAGGAATGGCGAGATGTAGACGCACGTTTGAAGCGGTGAATTCGAAAGTTATAGCCTTCCGTCCGCATTGTGGCCGAGTAACTCGAGTTTATTTCATACCGTGAAATACAGGAGCGTAACGAGTTTATCTTCGGACAATAAAAAATAATTTTATTGAATCAGTAAACATTTTGTCGGTTAAACAAGTTTTTTAAACTCACATTTATATGGTAATACCATTTCTTGTAATTCGAATTTATATTGAAATATTTTTTTTTAATTTAAATTTATAGTGAAATATTATTGTTTTTAAATTTAAATTTATAGTGAAATACTATTTTTTTAAAATTCGAATTTATAGTGAAATACTATTTTTTTTAAATTCGAATTTATAGTGAAATACTATTTTTTTAAAATTCGAATTTATAGTGAAATACTATTTTTTTAAAATTCGAATTTATAGTGAAATACTATTTTTTTTAAATTCGTATTTATAGTGAAATACTATTTTTTTTAAATTCGAATTTATAGTGAAATACTATTTTTTTTAAATTCGAATTTATAGTGAAATACTATTTTTTTTTAATTCGAATTTATAGTGAGATACTATTTTTTTTAAATTCGAATTTATAGTGAAATACTATTTTTTTAATTCGAATTTATAGTGAAATACTATTTTTTTTAAATTCGAATTTATAGTGAAATACTATTTTTTTTAAATTCGAATTTATAGTGAAATACTATTTTTTTTTAATTCGAATTTATAGTGAAATACTATTTTTTTTTAATTCGAATTTATAGTGAAATACTATTTTTTTTAAATTCGAATTTATAGTGAAATACTATTTTTTTTTAAATTCGAATTTATAGTGAAATACTATTTTTTTTAAATTCGAATTTATAGTGAAATACTATTTTTTTTAAATTCGAATTTATAATGAAATACTATTTTTTTTAATTCGAATTTATAGTGAAATACTATTTTTTTTAATTCGAATTTATATTGAAATATTATTTTTCTTTAATTTAAATTTATAGTGAAATATTATTTTTGTTAAATTTAAATTTATAGTGAAATACTATTTTTTTAAAATTCGAATTTATAGTGAAATACTATTTTTTTTAAATTCGAATTTATAGTGAAATACTATTTTTTTTAAATTCGAATTTATAGTGAAATACTATTTTTTTTAAATTCGAATTTATAGTGAAATACTATTTTTTTTTAATTCGAATTTATATTGAAATATTATTTTTTTAAATTTAAATTTATAGTGAAATACTATTTTTTTAAATTCGAATTTATAGTGAAATACTACTTTTTTATTTAAGTTTATAATGATATACTAATTTTTTAATTCAAATTTATAGTGAAATACTATTTTTTTATTCAAATTTATAGCAAAATACTATTTTTTAATCACATTTATAGTGAAATACTATTTTATTGAATCAAAAGTGTATTTAACTACTATTTTATTTAATCATAATTGCATTAAACTATAATTTTCTTCAATTAACATTGAATATGAATAAAACAGTAGCCATTTTTTTTTCAATAAAAATTGAATATGAATAAAATGGTAGTCAACTGCTATTTTATTCAATCAAAATAGTAATCGAATACAATTTTGTTCTCTCAATTAATTGATAATCGATCAACTAATTTGTCTAACCAATTAAATGCGTAGCAACTATTTAATTAAAACCATAAAATGTCTACTAAACTGCTAATTTGTTCCAACAAATCTCATTTCAAGAATTTTAAACGATAAGATAATGAAGTATTTTTATTTCACAATTCGATCTATACGAAAACATTGTTTCGTAATTAAATAATAACTGTGAATATTAAATACAATTTTTCGCTTCAACGCACTTGACGTCGTAAGAGATTAAAATTCACAAATATATTACTTTTATCTAAGTGATTCTGGTGATAACAAAAGTCCTTCGGATAATAATAATAAGATCCCAAGATCCTCTGACCTTTTCACCAGGAAACTGGACTGGGGAGGAAAAAATATGTCGGAGATATATGGAGTCAAACGTTTTGCCTGTCGATGTCAAGGAATGACGCGACTTTTGCCGACTATACACTTATGTTTGTTGTTCGAATATATTCTAGTTTTGAGGAGAGAAAAACAAAAAAACAAACGTTAATCCGAGACGACCTTGAGACCTCTTTTTTCTCTGTTCCTCTCGATAGCTTCATCCTCCGATGAGGGTACCTTTATCACGAGCAAAAGTGACATCATAAAACAGCCTCGAAAGTGACGCTATATTCGACACACCGAGAAAAAAAAATTTAGTAACATTTTGCGAAAATTATTTGAAACAGCGATTTTTTTTTAAAACTAGACCCCTAAATTAGACCCAACCAAATGTGTGGTCTAATCAACTTTGTTTTGTCTCCGCAACAAATCAATATAAATCCAAAATAAATCAATTTAATTGTAACAGAAACATACTAATTTTATTTTTAAAAAAATCATCGGTATAGTCGATTCAAATATGCATCGTTTGATTCCAACAAATTTTCTTCGACCCCAGCTGCGAGGTAAATGTTACTCTAAACCTTTTTACTCGGTGCATAAATATACAGAGTAATAGAGGCTTAAAATGAATGTAATAGTGAACTAAAACAAAAAAGGCTGCAAAGTAGAACTTTGCAAATTGCTTCCTCATTATTGTTGGATTTTTACAAATCTACCTCTTGAGGAAGTATGTTAATCTATTTTGGCTTCCTCATAGAGAAAGCTTTGTGAAAATCCAACAATAATGAGGAAGCAATTTGCAAAGTTCTACTTTGCAGCCTTGATTTAAAAATTTTTACGTGGCATTAGTTTTGAACCCCTTGACAGATTCTCGCCAGATTCGAACTGATGCTTAGTTTACCCACACTCTACTTGTGGACCAAATTTGAGACCGATATCTTAAAAATTGCGGAAGTTAGAGCACGAACAAAAAATTCAAAATGCCATAAATTTTAAACCCCTTAATGGATTGACGTCAAATTCGCTCCCAAACTTTATTTAATAACAGTCCACTTGTGGACCAAATTTGAGCTCGATATCATAAAAATTGCGAAAGTTAGAGCACGAACAATAAATAACAAAAAAATTTTAAATGCCATAAATTGTGAACCCCTTAACGTTTTGACACCAAATTTAATTCCAAACACTATTTGATAACAGTCCACTTCTGGTCCAAGTTTGAGCCGGATATCATAAAAATTGCAGAAGTTAGAGCCCGAGCTGACATTCTCCAAAAAATTCAAAATGCCATAAATATTGAACACCTTGATGGATTAACTCCAAATTCAATCCCATACCTTGTTTAACGACAGTTTACTCGTGGTTCAAATTTGAGCCCGATATCTTAAAAATTGCGAAGGTTAGAGCACGAATAAAAAATTTGAAAAAATTTAAAAATGCCATTAATTGTGAACCCTTTAACGCATTGACACCAAATTTAATTCCAAACACTATTTGATAACAGTCCACTTGTGGTCCAAGTTTGAGCCGGATATCATAAAAATTGCAGGAGTTAGAGCCCGAGCTGACATTCTCCAAAAAATTCAAAATGCCATAAATTTTTAACACCTTGATGGATTAACTCCAAATTCAATCCCATACCTTGTTTAACGACAGTTTACTCGTGGTTCAAATTTGAGCCCGATATCTTAGCAATTGCGAAAGTTAGAGCACGAACAAAAAATGTCAAAATTTTAAAAAATGCCATAAATTGTGAACCCCTTAACGTTTTGACACCAAATTTAATTCCAAACACTATTTGATAACAGTCCACTTCTGGTCCAAGTTTGAGCCGGATATCATAAAAATTGCAGAAGTTAGAGCCCGAGCTGACATTCTCCAAAAAATTCAAAATGCCATAAATATTGAACACCTTGATGGATTAACTCCAAATTCAATCCCATACCTTGTTTAACGACAGTTTACTCGTGGTTCAAATTTGAGCCCGATATCTTAAAAATTGCGAAGGTTAGAGCACGAATAAAAAATTTGAAAAAATTAAAAAATGCCATTAATTGTGAACCCTTTAACGCATTGACACCAAATTTAATTCCAAACACTATTTGATAACAGTCCACTTCTGGTCCAAGTTTGAGCCGGATATCATAAAAATTGCAGGAGTTAGAGCCCGAGCTGACATTCTCCAAAAAATTCAAAATGCCATAAATTTTGAACACCTTGATGGATTAACTCCAAATTCAATCCCATACCTTGTTTAACGACAGTTTACTCGTGGTTCAAATTGCAGCCCCATATCTTAAAACTTGCGAAGGTTAGAGCACGAACAAAAAATTTGAAAAAATTAAAAAATGCCATTAATTGTGAACCCCTTAACGCATTGACACCAAATTTAATTCCAAACACTATTTGATAACAGTCCACTTCTGGTCCAAGTTTGAGCCGGATATCATAAAAATTGAGGGAGTTAGAGCCCGAGCTGACATTCTCCAAAAAATTCAAAATGCCATAAATTTTGAACACCTTGATGGATTGACTCCAAATTCAATCCCATACCTTGTTTAACGACAGTTTACTCGTGGTACAAGTTTGAGCCCGATATCTTAGCAATTGCAAAAGTTAGAGCACGAACAAAAAATTTCAAAAAATTAAAAAATGCCATAAATTGTGAACCCCTTAACGAATTGACACCAAATTTAATTCCAAACACTATTTAATAACAGTCCACTTCTGGTCCAAGTTTAAGCCGGATATCATAAAAATTGCGAAAGTTAGAGCACGAACAAAAAATTTCAAAAAATTTAAAAATGCTATAAATTGTCAAACCCTTAACGGATTCACACCAAATTTAATTCCAAACATTATTTGATAACAGTCCACTTCTGGTCCAAGTTTAAGCTGGATATCATAAAAATTGCAGGAGTTAGAGCCCGAACTGACATTCTCCAAAAAATTCAAAATGCCATAAATTTTGAACACCTTGATGGATTAACTCCAAATTTAATCCCATACCTTGTTTAACGACAGTTTACTCATGGTTCAAATTTGAGCCCGATATCTTAAAAATTGTGACGGCTGTCGTACTAACAAAAAATTGTGCACATACGCACACACACACACACACATACAGACATTTTTTCTAAACCACTTTTCTCGACGTTTTAGACCATTCTGAGTGTCCTGACATGAAAATCTCGGAAAAAAATAATTTCCCAAAAACAAAGCTTCCTCTACGAGGAAGCAAAAACAATTTTCTCGAAAGCCAAAAGATGTTACTTGCATTATAGTGACTTTCGTGAGTGGAAGATTTCTCTGTAAAAGAGACGGCGCACTGGGTCAACTAAGAATCTCGTAAACAGCGGAAAACAGTTAACAGCGAAGAGCGCACGCTTAGCCGCTATGTCACGTCCCGTGTTTGCTGACATTCGATCGTAGTGGACGACTAAACGTGCGCCGAGCTCGTCGCTCACGCGTACGAAGAGAAAAAATTGTTGGGCGCCAGAAGAGAAGTAGTTTTTCTTATTTAAAAAAAAATTGTGTTAATGTTTTCTTAACCCGATACAATTTTTATTCTCTTACAGTATTGGACATACGTATCATGAATTCTCGAAGGAAAATTCGGCACCGGTGACTACAAACTGACAGCTGTTTATTTTATGCACGTGCGAATATTTTTTATAATTATGGTAATTGCAAAAATAGAATTTTACCTATTTTGTAGCGATAACTATTAATTCATAGTTATCGTAATTTAAAAAAAAGTAGCATGGATTAAAAATTAGCAGCTGTCACTTTATAGCTGTCAGAATTTCGGGAAATAACTCGGAGTTTTTTCCCCATTAGTTTATGGGATAAAAATGTACATAAATTTTTCAATAACTGTACAAAAAACGAATGTTTCACAAACTTTCACGTAAAATTGTAAGAGAAATGGTTTTTCTCATGCATTACGTATATTTCGATGTAAAAAAATTCGGTTAAATTGTATGAACATTTAATTGCCATAGAAAATGCTAACAATTTTCAAGATCTTGTAAAAGCTGCGGATAATTGTTGCGGAATAATAACTTGAGTGGATTTTATACGGACGATGTTTAACTTGCTCGGAAATTGATTTAAGTTTTCTTGGATCTCATAATTTCTTATATTTCTAACTCTCGTATTTCACGCTTTTTCTCAGTACTATCATCATTTGTTACAATATCCAACATACGTAACATATGTTACCAAACCTACCAATAAATTACCGCATTTCTACAAGAATAATTATTTTAAAAAATTAATTACACAAAATATTCATCACAAAATCTTGTAAATTTTATTGAATGTAATTTGATTGAATTGGAAAAAATTTCGTCGTTTAAACAATGTTTTTAACTCGAATTTATATTGAAATACTATTTTAATTCCGTTTTATAGTGAACTACTATTCAACTAAAATAAAAATAGTAGTCAACTACTATTTTATTAAATAATAATAATAAATTAATTATTTTATATATCAAGACTAAAATAGCAGTCAACTACTATTTTATTAAATAATAATAATAAATTAATTATTTTATATATCAAGACTAAAATAGCAGTCAACTTCTATTTTATTCAAACAAAATTGTACCAACTATAATTTAGTTTAATCAAAATAATATTCAACAACAATTTCTTTAAAACTATCACATTCGTGATAAATTTTTCAAAAAATTTCCCATAACATAACAAAATCCTGTAAATAATACTAACAATTCTACATCACAAAAAAAACAAAAAATCGAATAAAACTTGCTTGTAAAATCGCAAAATTTTATTTTCCAAGTTCGCTCGGAATTTGCTTTTTCGTCTGCTACGAAAATCTTCCATAATTTCTATAATAAAAAAACCAACGACTCACCGTTTCCATGTCGAATCCTCCACCGTAAACCATCGTGAAAAAAGTCGTCGTTAAAATTTCTTCCTCCTGTTCGAAAAAGCGGCGTTCGCCGGTGTTTTCGCGCTTGTGATCGCGTGTCCCGATCGGCAAGCTTCGCCTGCCGGCTACAACAAAGTATACAACACTCGGAGTTTGCTCTTTGAAGTCTCTAGTAGCGCGTGC